>QXEO01001626.1:0-20155 GCA_007115705.1 Dactylis glomerata | reverse complement strand
AAATCCAGGATCTGTACGTGGAAACTCCCGCTACGGGTCTATCGGAGCCTATTTCATGGTAAATGGGTCCCAACCATTGCGTTCCATGTATATATGTCCTAACAAACCAAAATAAAAGCAAAAGATCTATCGTTAGGCCTCATACGGAGATAGCTATGGGGTAGAATCTCCGACCCCACTCTTCTATGGTTTCCGCCGGATAATACCACCGGAGCGTCGTCCACCGTAGAAAAGTTGCATGCATTTGTCCCTACATATGTGTATAGGTGTGACCCAAGGTTGTACATGCAATATAGGTAGGTCCCGGGCATGGCTTCTTCAGAGACATGGGCTGTTAACACTTGGTGAAATCCAGGATCTGTACGTGGAAACTCACGCTACGGGTCTACCGGAGCCTATTTCATGGTAAGTGGGCCCAACCTTTGCTTTCCATGTATATATGTTCTAAACAAACCAAAATAAAGCAGAAGATCCATCGGCGATGCCTCGTACAGAGAAAGCTATAGGGGTAGATCTCCGAACCCCCTCTGTCTAGGGTTTCGCCGATAAGTACCACCGGAGCGTCGTCCACCGTAGAAAAGTTGCATGCATGTGTCCCTAACATATGTGTATAGGTGTGACCCAAGGTTGGTACATGCAATATAGGTAGGTCCCGGGCATGGCCTTCTTCAGAGACATGGGCTGTTAACACTTGGTGAAATCCAGGATCTGTACGTGGAAACTCCCGCTACGGGTCTACCGGAGCCTATTTCATGGTAAAGTGGGCCCAACCTTTGCTTTCCATGTATATATGTTCTAAACAAACCAAAATAAAGCAGAAGATCCATCGACGATGCCTCGTACAAAGAAAGCTATAGGGGTAGATCTCCGAACCCCCTCTGTCTAGGGTTTCGCCAGATAAGTACCACCGGAGCATCGTCTACCGTAGGAACAGTGCATGCATGTGTCCCTAACATATGTGTATAGGTGTGACCCAAGGTTGGTACATGCAATATAGGTAGGTCCCGGGCATGGCCTTCTTCAGAGACATGGGCTGTTAACACTTGGTGAAATCCAGGATCTGTACGTGGAAACTCCCGCTACGGGTCTATCGGAGCCTATTTCATGGTAAAGTGGGCCCAACCATTGCTTTCCATGTATATATGTCTAAACAAACCAAAATAAAGCAAAAGATCCATCGGTGAGGCCTCATACGGAGATAGCTATAGGGGTAGATCTCCGAACCCCCTCTGTCTAGGGTTTCGCCGGATAAGTACCACCGGAGCGTCGTCCACCGTAGAAAACTTGCATGCATGTGTCCCTAACATATGTGTATAGGTGTGACCCAAGGTTGGTACATGCAATATAGGTAGGTCCCGGGCATGGCCTTCTTCAGAGACATGGGCTGTTAACACTTGGTGAAATCCAGGATCTGTACGTGGAAACTCCCGCTACGGGTCTACCGGAGCCTATTTCATGGTAAAGTGGGCCCAACCTTTGCTTTCCATGTATATATGTTCTAAACAAACCAAAATAAAGCAGAAGATCCATCGGCGATGCCTCGTACAGAGAAAGCTATAGGGGTAGATCTCCGAACCCCCTCTGTCTAGGGTTTCGCCGGATAAGTACCACCGGAGCGTCGTCCACCGTAGAAAAGTTGCATGCATGTGTCCCTAACATATGTGTATAGGTGTGACCCAAGGTTGGTACATGCAATATAGGTAGGTCCCGGGCATGGCCTTCTTCAGAGACATGGGCTGTTAACACTTGGTGAAATCCAGGATCTGTACGTGGAAACTCCCGCTACGGGTCTACCGGAGCCTATTTCATGGTAAAGTGGGCCCAACCTTTGCTTTCCATGTATATATGTTCTAAACAAACCAAAATAAAGCAGAAGATCCATCGGCGATGCCTCGTACAGAGAAAGCTATAGGGGTAGATCTCCGAACCCCCTCTGTCTAGGGTTTCGCCGGATAAGTACCACCGGAGCGTCGTCCACCGTAGAAAAGTTGCATGCATGTGTCCCTAACATATGTGTATAGGTGTGACCCAAGGTTGGTACATGCAATATAGGTAGGTCCCGGGCATGGCCTTCTTCAGAGACATGGGCTGTTAACACTTGGTGAAATCCAGGATCTGTACGTGGAAACTCCCGCTACGGGTCTACCGGAGCCTATTTCATGGTAAAGTGGGCCCAACCTTTGCTTTCCATGTATATATGTTCTAAACAAACCAAAATAAAGCAGAAGATCCATCGGCGATGCCTCGTACGGAGAAAGCTATAGGGGTAGATCTCCGAACCCCCTCTGTCTAGGGTTTCGCCGGATAAAGTACCACCGGAGCGTCGTCCACCGTAGAAACATTGCATGCATGTGTCCCTAACATATGTGTATAGGTGTGACCCAAGGTTGGTACATGCAATATAGGTAGGTCCCGGGCATGGCCTTCTTCAGAGACATGGGCTGTTAACACTTGGTGAAATCCAGGATCTGTACGTGGAAACTCCCGCTACGGGTCTACCGGAGCCTATTTCATGGTAAAGTGGGCCCAACCTTTGCTTTCCATGTATATATGTTCTAAACAAACCAAAATAAAGTAGAAGATCCATCGGCGATGCCTCGTACAGAGAAAGCTATAGGGGTAGATCTCCGAACCCCCTCTGTCTAGGGTTTCGCCAGGATAAGTACCACCGGAGCGTCGTCCACCGTAGAAAAGTGCATGCATGTGTCCCTAACATATGTGTATAGGTGTGACCCAAGGTTGGTACATGCAATATAGATAGGTCCCGGGCAAGGCCTTCTTCAGATACATGGGCTGTTAACACTTGGTGAAATCCAGGATCTGTACGTGGAAACTCCCGCTACGGGTCTATCGGAGCCTATTTCATGGTAAAGTGGGCCCAACCTTTGCTTTCCATGTATATATGTTCTAAACAAACCAAAATAAAGCAGAAGATCCATCGGCGATGCCTCAGTACGGAGAAAGCTATAGGGGTAGATCTCCGAACCCCCTCTGTCTAGGGTTTCGCCGGATAAGTACCACCGGAGCGTCGTCCACCGTAGAAAACTTGCATGCATGTGTCCCTAACATATGTGTATAGGTGTGACCCAAGGTTGGTACATGCAATATAGGTAGGTCCCGGGCATGGCCTTCTTCAGAGACATGGGCTGTTAACACTTGGTGAAATCCAGGATCTGTACGTGGAAACTCCCGCTACGGGTCTACCGGAGCCTATTTCATGGTAAAGTGGGCCCAACCTTTGCTTTCCATGTATATATGTTCTAAACAAACCAAAATAAAGTAGAAGATCCATCGACGATGCCTCGTACAAAGAAAGCTATAGGGGTAGATATCCGAACCCCCTCTGTCTAGGGTTTCGCCAGATAAGTACCACCGGAGCATCGTCTAACGTAGGAAACATGCATGCATGTGTCCCTAACATATGTGTATAGGTGTGACCCAAGGTTGGTCCATGCAATATATAGGGACCGGGCAAGGCCTTCTTCACATACGTGGGCTGTTAACACTTGGTGAAATCCAGGATCTGTACGTGGAAACTCCCGCTACGGGTCTATCGGAGCCTATTTCATGGTAAAGTGGGCCCAACCATTGCTTTCCATGTATATATGTCCTAAACAAACCAAAATAAAGCAAAAGATCCATCGGTGAGGCCTCATACGGAGATAGCTATAGGGGTAGATCTCCGAACCCCCTCTGTCTAGGGTTTCGCCGGATAAGTACCACCGGAGCGTCGTCCACCGTAGAAAACTTGCATGCATGTGTCCCTAACATATGTGTATAGGTGTGACCCAAGGTTGGTACATGCAATATAGGTAGGTCCCGGGCATGGCCTTCTTCAGAGACATGGGCTGTTAACACTTGGTGAAATCCAGGATCTGTACGTGGAAACTCCCGCTACGGGTCTACCGGAGCCTATTTCATGGTAAAGTGGGCCCAACCTTTGCTTTCCATGTATATATGTTCTAAACAAACCAAAATAAAGCAGAAGATCCATCGGCGATGCCTCGTACAGAGAAAGCTATAGGGGTAGATCTCCGAACCCCCTCTGTCTAGGGTTTCGCCGGATAAGTACCACCGGAGCGTCGTCCACCGTAGAAAAGTTGCATGCATGTGTCCCTAACATATGTGTATAGGTGTGACCCAAGGTTGGTACATGCAATATAGGTAGGTCCCGGGCATGGCCTTCTTCAGAGACATGGGCTGTTAACACTTGGTGAAATACAGGATCTGTACGTGGAAACTCCCGCTACGGGTCTACCGGAGCCTATTTCATGGTAAAGTGGGCCCAACCTTTGCTTTCCATGTATATATGTTCTAAACAAACCAAAATAAAGCAGAAGATCCATCGGCGATGCCTCGTACGGAGAAAGCTATAGGGGTAGATCTCCGAACCCCCTCTGTCTAGGGTTTCGCCGGATAAGTACCACCGGAGCGTCGTCCACCGTAGAAAAGTTGCATGCATGTGTCCCTAACATATGTGTATAGGTGTGACCCAAGGTTGGTACATGCAATATAGGTAGGTCCCGGGCATGGCCTTCTTCAGAGACATGGGCTGTTAACACTTGGTGAAATCCAGGATCTGTACGTGGAAACTCCCGCTACGGGTCTACCGGAGCCTATTTCATGGTAAAGTGGGCCCAACCTTTGCTTTCCATGTATATATGTTCTAAACAAACCAAAATAAAGCAGAAGATCCATCGGCGATGCCTCGTACAGAGAAAGCTATAGGGGTAGATCTCCGAACCCCCTCTGTCTAGGGTTTCGCCGGATAAGTACCACCGGAGCGTCGTCCACCGTAGAAACATTGCATGCATGTGTCCCTAACATATGTGTATAGGTGTGACCCAAGGTTGGTACATGCAATATAGGTAGGTCCCGGGCATGGCCTTCTTCAGAGACATGGGCTGTTAACACTTGGTGAAATCCAGGATCTGTACGTGGAAACTCCCGCTACGGGTCTACCGGAGCCTATTTCATGGTAAAGTGGGCCCAACCTTTGCTTTCCATGTATATATGTTCTAAACAAACCAAAATAAAGCAGAAGATCCATCGGCGATGCCTCGTACGAGAAAGCTATAGGGGTAGATCTCCGAACCCCCTCTGTCTAGGGTTTCGCCGGATAAGTACCACCGGAGCGTCGTCCACCGTAGAAAACTTGCATGCATGTGTCCCTAACATATGTGTATAGGTGTGACCCAAGGTTGGTACATGCAATATAGGTAGGTCCCGGGCATGGCCTTCTTCAGAGACATGGGCTGTTAACACTTGGTGAAATCCAGGATCTGTACGTGGAAACTCCCGCTACGGGTCTACCGGAGCCTATTTCATGGTAAAGTGGGCCCAACCTTTGCTTTCCATGTATATATGTTCTAAACAAACCAAAATAAAGCAGAAGATCCATCGGCGATGCCTCGTACGGAGAAAGCTATAGGGGTAGATCTCCGAACCCCCTCTGTCTAGGGTTTCGCCGGATAAGTACCACCGGAGCGTCGTCCACCGTAGAAAAGTTGCATGCATGTGTCCCTAACATATGTGTATAGGTGTGACCCAAGGTTGGTACATGCAATATAGGTAGGTCCCGGGCATGGCCTTCTTCAGAGACATGGGCTGTTAACACTTGGTGAAATCCAGGATCTGTACGTGGAAACTCCCGCTACGGGTCTACCGGAGCCTATTTCATGGTAAAGTGGGCCCAACCTTTGCTTTCCATGTATATATGTTCTAAACAAACCAAAATAAAGTAGAAGATCCATCGACGATGCCTCGTACAAAGAAAGCTATAGGGGTAGATATCCGAACCCCCTCTGTCTAGGGTTTCGCCAGATAAGTACCACCGGAGCATCGTCTAACGTAGAAACAGTGCATGCATGTGTCCCTAACATATGTGTATAGGTGTGACCCAAGGTTGGTCCATGCAATATATATAGGGACCGGGCAGGCCTTCTTCACATACATGGGCTGTTAACACTTGGTGAAATCCAGGATCTGTACGTGGAAACTCCCGCTACGGGTCTATCGGAGCCTATTTCATGGTAAAGTGGGCCCAACCATTTGCTTTCCATGTATATATGTTCTAAACAAACCAAAATAAAGCAAAAGATCCATCGGTGAGGCCTCATACGGAGATAGCTATAGGGGTAGATCTCCGAACCCCCTCTGTCTAGGGTTTCGCCGGATAAGTACCACCGGAGCGTCGTCCACCGTAGAAAACTTGCATGCATGTGTCCCTAACATATGTGTATAGGTGTGACCCAAGGTTGGTACATGCAATATAGGTAGGTCCCGGGCATGGCCTTCTTCAGAGACATGGGCTGTTAACACTTGGTGAAATCCAGGATCTGTACGTGGAAACTCCCGCTACGGGTCTACCGGAGCCTATTTCATGGTAAAGTGGGCCCAACCTTTGCTTTCCATGTATATATGTTCTAAACAAACCAAAATAAAGCAGAAGATCCATCGGCGATGCCTCGTACAGAGAAAGCTATAGGGGTAGATCTCCGAACCCCCTCTGTCTAGGGTTTCGCCGGATAAGTACCACCGGAGCGTCGTCCACCGTAGAAAAGTTGCATGCATGTGTCCCTAACATATGTGTATAGGTGTGACCCAAGGTTGGTACATGCAATATAGGTAGGTCCCGGGCATGGCCTTCTTCAGAGACATGGGCTGTTAACACTTGGTGAAATCCAGGATCTGTACGTGGAAACTCCCGCTACGGGTCTACCGGAGCCTATTTCATGGTAAAGTGGGCCCAACCTTTGCTTTCCATGTATATATGTTCTAAACAAACCAAAATAAAGCAGAAGATCCATCGGCGATGCCTCGTACGGAGAAAGCTATAGGGGTAGATCTCCGAACCCCCTCTGTCTAGGGTTTCGCCGGATAAGTACCACCGGAGCGTCGTCCACCGTAGAAAAGTTGCATGCATGTGTCCCTAACATATGTGTATAGGTGTGACCCAAGGTTGGTACATGCAATATAGGTAGGTCCCGGGCATGGCCTTCTTCAGAGACATGGGCTGTTAACACTTGGTGAAATCCAGGATCTGTACGTGGAAACTCCCGCTACGGGTCTACCGGAGCCTATTTCATGGTAAAGTGGGCCCAACCTTTGCTTTCCATGTATATATGTTCTAAACAAACCAAAATAAAGTAGAAGATCCATCGACGATGCCTCGTACAAAGAAAGCTATAGGGGTAGATATCCGAACCCCCTCTGTCTAGGGTTTCGCCAGATAAGTACCACCGGAGCATCGTCTAACGTAGGAAACATGCATGCATGTGTCCCTAACATATGTGTATAGGTGTGACCCAAGGTTGGTCCATGCAATATATATAGGGACCGGGCAAGGCCTTCTTCACATACGTGGGCTGTTAACACTTGGTGAAATCCAGGATCTGTACGTGGAAACTCCCGCTACGGGTCTATCGGAGCCTATTTCATGGTAAAGTGGGCCCAACCATTGCTTTCCATGTATATATGTCCTAAACAAACCAAAATAAAGCAAAAGATCCATCGGTGAGGCCTCATACGGAGATAGCTATAGGGGTAGATCTCCGAACCCCCTCTGTCTAGGGTTTCGCCGGATAAGTACCACCGGAGCGTCGTCCACCGTAGAAAACTTGCATGCATGTGTCCCTAACATATGTGTATAGGTGTGACCCAAGGTTGGTACATGCAATATAGGTAGGTCCCGGGCATGGCCTTCTTCAGAGACATGGGCTGTTAACACTTGGTGAAATCCAGGATCTGTACGTGGAAACTCCCGCTACGGGTCTACCGGAGCCTATTTCATGGTAAAGTGGGCCCAACCTTTGCTTTCCATGTATATATGTTCTAAACAAACCAAAATAAAGTAGAAGATCCATCGACGATGCCTCGTACAAAGAAAGCTATAGGGGTAGATCTCCGAACCCCCTCTGTCTAGGGTTTCGCCAGATAAGTACCACCGGAGCATCGTCTAACGTAGGAAACAGTGCATGCATGTGTCCCTAACATATGTGTATAGGTGTGACCCAAGGTTGGTCCATGCAATATAGTAGGGACCGGGCAAGGCCTTCTTCACATACGTGGGCTGTTAACACTTGGTGAAATCCAGGATCTGTACGTGGAAACTCCCGCTACGGGTCTATCGGAGCCTATTTCATGGTAAAGTGGGCCCAACCATTGCTTTCCATGTATATATGTTCTAAACAAACCAAAATAAAGCAAAAGATCCATCGGTGAGGCCTCATACGGAGATAGCTATAGGGGTAGATCTCCGAACCCCCTCTGTCTAGGGTTTCGCCGGATAAGTACCACCGGAGCGTCGTCCACCGTAGAAAAGTTGCATGCATGTGTCCCTAACATATGTGTATAGGTGTGACCCAAGGTTGGTACATGCAATATAGGTAGGTCCCGGGCATGGCCTTCTTCAGAGACATGGGCTGTTAACACTTGGTGAAATCCAGGATCTGTACGTGGAAACTCCCGCTACGGGTCTACCGGAGCCTATTTCATGGTAAAGTGGGCCCAACCTTTGCTTTCCATGTATATATGTTCTAAACAAACCAAAATAAAGTAGAAGATCCATCGACGATGCCTCGTACAAAGAAAGCTATAGGGGTAGATATCCGAACCCCCTCTGTCTAGGGTTTCGCCAGATAAGTACCACCGGAGCAGTCGTCTAACGTAGGAAAAGTGCATGCATGTGTCCCTAACATATGTGTATAGGTGTGACCCAAGGTTGGTACATGCAATATATAGTAGGTACCGGGCAAGGCCTTCTTCAGATACATGGGCTGTTAACACTTGGTGAAATCCAGGATCTGTACGTGGAAACTCCCGCTACGGGTCTATCGGAGCCTATTTCATGGTAAAGTGGGCCCAACCTTTGCTTTCCATGTATATATGTTCTAAACAAACCAAAATAAAGCAAAAGATCCATCGGTGAGGCCTCATACGGAGAAAGCTATAGGGGTAGATCTCCGAACCCCCTCTGTCTAGGGTTTCGCCGGATAAGACCACCGGAGCGTCGTCCACCGTAGAAAACTTGCATGCATGTGTCCCTAACATATGTGTATAGGTGTGACCCAAGGTTGGTACATGCAATATAGGTAGGTCCCGGGCATGGCCTTCTTCAGAGACATGGGCTGTTAACACTTGGTGAAATCCAGGATCTGTACGTGGAAACTCCCGCTACGGGTCTACCGGAGCCTATTTCATGGTAAAGTGGGCCCAACCTTTGCTTTCCATGTATATATGTTCTAAACAAACCAAAATAAAGTAGAAGATCCATCGACGATGCCTCGTACAAAGAAAGCTATAGGGGTAGATATCCGAACCCCCTCTGTCTAGGGTTTCGCCAGATAAGTACCACCGGAGCATCGTCTAACGTAGAAACATGCATGCATGTGTCCCTAACATATGTGTATAGGTGTGACCCAAGGTTGGTCCATGCAATATAGTAGGGCCCGGGCAATGGCCTTCTTCACATACAGTGGGCTGTTAACACTTGGTGAAATCCAGGATCTGTACGTGGAAACTCCCGCTACGGGTCTATCGGAGCCTATTTCATGGTAAAGTGGGCCCAACCTTTGCTTTCCATGTATATATGTTCTAAACAAACCAAAATAAAGCAAAAGATCCATCGGCGAGGCCTCGTACGAGAAAGCTATAGGGGTAGATCTCCGAACCCCCTCTGTCTAGGGTTTCGCCGGATAAGTACCACCGGAGCGTCGTCCACCGTAGAAAACTTGCATGCATGTGTCCCTAACATATGTGTATAGGTGTGACCCAAGGTTGGTACATGCAATATAGGTAGGTCCCGGGCATGGCCTTCTTCAGAGACATGGGCTGTTAACACTTGGTGAAATCCAGGATCTGTACGTGGAAACTCCCGCTACGGGTCTACCGGAGCCTATTTCATGGTAAAGTGGGCCCAACCTTTGCTTTCCATGTATATATGTTCTAAACAAACCAAAATAAAGCAGAAGATCCATCGGCGATGCCTCGTACAGAGAAAGCTATAGGGGTAGATCTCCGAACCCCCTCTGTCTAGGGTTTCGCCGGATAAGTACCACCGGAGCGTCGTCCACCGTAGAAAAGTTGCATGCATGTGTCCCTAACATATGTGTATAGGTGTGACCCAAGGTTGGTACATGCAATATAGGTAGGTCCCGGGCATGGCCTTCTTCAGAGACATGGGCTGTTAACACTTGGTGAAATCCAGGATCTGTACGTGGAAACTCCCGCTACGGGTCTACCGGAGCCTATTTCATGGTAAAGTGGGCCCAACCTTTGCTTTCCATGTATATATGTTCTAAACAAACCAAAATAAAGCAGAAGATCCATCGGCGATGCCTCGTACAGAGAAAGCTATAGGGGTAGATCTCCGAACCCCCTCTGTCTAGGGTTTCGCCGGATAAGTACCACCGGAGCGTCGTCCACCGTAGAAAAGTTGCATGCATGTGTCCCTAACATATGTGTATAGGTGTGACCCAAGGTTGGTACATGCAATATAGGTAGGTCCCGGGCATGGCCTTCTTCAGAGACATGGGCTGTTAACACTTGGTGAAATACAGGATCTGTACGTGGAAACTCCCGCTACGGGTCTACCGGAGCCTATTTCATGGTAAAGTGGGCCCAACCTTTGCTTTCCATGTATATATGTTCTAAACAAACAAAATAAAGCAGAAGATCCATCGGCGATGCCTCGTACGGAGAAAGCTATAGGGGTAGATCTCCGAACCCCCTCTGTCTAGGGTTTCGCCGGATAAAGTACCACCGGAGCGTCGTCCACCGTAGAAAAGTTGCATGCATGTGTCCCTAACATATGTGTATAGGTGTGACCCAAGGTTGGTACATGCAATATAGGTAGGTCCCGGGCATGGCCTTTCTTCAGACATGGCTGTTAACACTTGGTGAAATCCAGGATCTGTACGTGGAAACTCCCGCTACGGGTCTACCGGAGCCTATTTCATGGTAAAGTGGGCCCAACCTTTGCTTTCCATGTATATATGTTCTAAACAAACCAAAATAAAGTAGAAGATCTCATCGACGATGCCTCGTACAAAGAAAGCTATAGGGGTAGATATCCGAACCCCCTCTGTCTAGGTTTCGCCAGATAAGTACCACCGGAGCATCGTCTACCGTAGGAAACAGTGCATGCATGTGTCCCTAACATATGTGTATAGGTGTGACCCAAGGTTGGTACATGCAATATATAGGGCCCGGGCATGGCCTTCTTCAGAGACATGGGCTGTTAACACTTGGTGAAATCCAGGATCTGTACGTGGAAACTCCCGCTACGGGTCTACCGGAGCCTATTTCATGGTAAAGTGGGCCCAACCTTTGCTTTCCATGTATATATGTTCTAAACAAACCAAAATAAAGCAGAAGATCCATCGGCGATGCCTCGTACGGAGAAAGCTATAGGGGTAGATCTCCGAACCCCCTCTGTCTAGGGTTTCGCCGGATAAGTACCACCGGAGCGTCGTCCACCGTAGAAAATTGCATGCATGTGTCCCTAACATATGTGTATAGGTGTGACCCAAGGTTGGTACATGCAATATAGGTAGGTCCCGGGCATGGCCTTCTTCAGAGACATGGGCTGTTAACACTTGGTGAAATCCAGGATCTGTACGTGGAAACTCCCGCTACGGGTCTACCGGAGCCTATTTCATGGTAAAGTGGGCCCAACCTTTGCTTTCCATGTATATATGTTCTAAACAAACCAAAATAAAGCAGAAGATCCATCGGCGATGCCTCGTACGGAGAAGCTATAGGGGTAGATCTCCGAACCCCCTCTGTCTAGGGTTTCGCCGGATAAGTACCACCGGAGCTCGTCCACCGTAGAAACATGCATGCATGTGTCCCTAACATATGTGTATAGGTGTGACCCAAGGTTGGTACATGCAATATAGGTAGGTCCCGGGCATGGCCTTCTTCAGAGACATGGGCTGTTAACACTTGGTGAAATCCAGGATCTGTACGTGGAAACTCCCGCTACGGGTCTACCGGAGCCTATTTCATGGTAAAGTGGGCCCAACCTTTGCTTTCCATGTATATATGTTCTAAACAAACCAAAATAAAGCAGAAGATCCATCGGCGAGGCCTCGTACGGAGAAAGCTATAGGGGTAGATCTCCGAACCCCCTCTGTCTAGGGTTTCGCCGGATAAGTACCACCGGAGCGTCGTCCACCGTAGAAAATTGCATGCATGTGTCCCTAACATATGTGTATAGGTGTGACCCAAGGTTGGTACATGCAATATAGGTAGGTCCCGGGCATGGCCTTCTTCAGAGACATGGGCTGTTAACACTTGGTGAAATCCAGGATCTGTACGTGGAAACTCCCGCTACGGGTCTACCGGAGCCTATTTCATGGTAAAGTGGGCCCAACCTTTGCTTTCCATGTATATATGTTCTAAACAAACCAAAATAAAGCAGAAGATCCATCGGCGATGCCTCGTACGAGAAAGCTATAGGGGTAGATCTCCGAACCCCCTCTGTCTAGGGTTTCGCCGGATAAGTACCACCGGAGCGTCGTCCACCGTAGAAAATTGCATGCATGTGTCCCTAACATATGTGTATAGGTGTGACCCAAGGTTGGTACATGCAATATAGGTAGGTCCCGGGCATGGCCTTCTTCAGAGACATGGGCTGTTAACACTTGGTGAAATCCAGGATCTGTACGTGGAAACTCCCGCTACGGGTCTACCGGAGCCTATTTCATGGTAAAGTGGGCCCAACCTTTGCTTTCCATGTATATATGTTCTAAACAAACCAAAATAAAGCAGAAGATCCATCGGCGATGCCTCGTACGGAGAAAGCTATAGGGGTAGATCTCCGAACCCCCTCTGTCTAGGGTTTCGCCGGATAAGTACCACCGGAGCGTCGTCCACCGTAGAAACATGCATGCATGTGTCCCTAACATATGTGTATAGGTGTGACCCAAGGTTGGTACATGCAATATAGGTAGGTCCCGGGCATGGCCTTCTTCAGAGACATGGGCTGTTAACACTTGGTGAAATCCAGGATCTGTACGTGGAAACTCCCGCTACGGGTCTACCGGAGCCTATTTCATGGTAAAGTGGGCCCAACCTTTGCTTTCCATGTATATATGTTCTAAACAAACCAAAATAAAGCAGAAGATCCATCGGGATGCCTCGTACGGAGAAAGCTATAGGGGTAGATCTCCGAACCCCCTCTGTCTAGGGTTTCGCCGGATAAGTACCACCGGAGCGTCGTCCACCGTAGAAAATTGCATGCATGTGTCCCTAACATATGTGTATAGGTGTGACCCAAGGTTGGTACATGCAATATAGGTAGGTCCCGGGCATGGCCTTCTTCAGAGACATGGGCTGTTAACACTTGGTGAAATCCAGGATCTGTACGTGGAAACTCCCGCTACGGGTCTACCGGAGCCTATTTCATGGTAAAGTGGGCCCAACCTTTGCTTTCCATGTATATATGTTCTAAACAAACCAAAATAAAGCAGAAGATCCATCGGCGATGCCTCGTACGGAGAAAGCTATAGGGGTAGATCTCCGAACCCCCTCTGTCTAGGGTTTCGCCGGATAAGTACCACCGGAGCGTCGTCACCGTAGAAACATTGCATGCATGTGTCCCTAACATATGTGTATAGGTGTGACCCAAGGTTGGTACATGCAATATAGGTAGGTCCCGGGCATGGCCTTCTTCAGAGACATGGGCTGTTAACACTTGGTGAAATCCAGGATCTGTACGTGGAAACTCCCGCTACGGGTCTACCGGAGCCTATTTCATGGTAAAGTGGGCCCAACCTTTGCTTTCCATGTATATATGTTCTAAACAAACCAAAATAAAGCAGAAGATCCATCGGCGATGCCTCGTACGGAGAAGCTATAGGGGTAGATCTCCGAACCCCCTCTGTCTAGGGTTTCGCCGGATAAGTACCACCGGAGCGTCGTCCACCGTAGAAAATGCATGCATGTGTCCCTAACATATGTGTATAGGTGTGACCCAAGGTTGGTACATGCAATATAGGTAGGTCCCGGGCATGGCCTTCTTCAGAGACATGGGCTGTTAACACTTGGTGAAATCCAGGATCTGTACGTGGAAACTCCCGCTACGGGTCTACCGGAGCCTATTTCATGGTAAAGTGGGCCCAACCTTTGCTTTCCATGTATATATGTTCTAAACAAACCAAAATAAAGCAGAAGATCCATCGGCGATGCCTCGTACGGAGAAAGCTATAGGGGTAGATCTCCGAACCCCCTCTGTCTAGGGTTTCGCCGGATAAGTACCACCGGAGCGTCGTCCACCGTAGAAAATTGCATGCATGTGTCCCTAACATATGTGTATAGGTGTGACCCAAGGTTGGTACATGCAATATAGGTAGGTCCCGGGCATGGCCTTCTTCAGAGACATGGGCTGTTAACACTTGGTGAAATCCAGGATCTGTACGTGGAAACTCCCGCTACGGGTCTACCGGAGCCTATTTCATGGTAAAGTGGGCCCAACCTTTGCTTTCCATGTATATATGTTCTAAACAAACCAAAATAAAGCAGAAGATCCATCGGCGAGCCTCGTACGGAGAAAGCTATAGGGGTAGATCTCCGAACCCCCTCTGTCTAGGGTTTCGCCGGATAAGTACCACCGGAGCGTCGTCCACCGTAGAAAACTTGCATGCATGTGTCCCTAACATATGTGTATAGGTGTGACCCAAGGTTGGTACATGCAATATAGGTAGGTCCCGGGCATGGCCTTCTTCAGAGACATGGGCTGTTAACACTTGGTGAAATCCAGGATCTGTACGTGGAAACTCCCGCTACGGGTCTACCGGAGCCTATTTCATGGTAAAGTGGGCCCAACCTTTGCTTTCCATGTATATATGTTCTAAACAAACCAAAATAAAGCAGAAGATCCATCGGCGATGCCTCGTACGGAGAAAGCTATAGGGGTAGATCTCCGAACCCCCTCTGTCTAGGGTTTCGCCGGATAAGTACCACCGGAGCGTCGTCCACCGTAGAAAATGCATGCATGTGTCCCTAACATATGTGTATAGGTGTGACCCAAGGTTGGTACATGCAATATAGGTAGGTCCCGGGCATGGCCTTCTTCAGAGACATGGGCTGTTAACACTTGGTGAAATCCAGGATCTGTACGTGGAAACTCCCGCTACGGGTCTACCGGAGCCTATTTCATGGTAAAGTGGGCCCAACCTTTGCTTTCCATGTATATATGTTCTAAACAAACCAAAATAAAGCAGAAGATCCATCGACGATGCCTCGTACAGAAAGCTATAGGGGTAGATCTCCGAACCCCCTCTGTCTAGGGTTTCGCCGGATAAGTACCACCGGAGCTCGTCAACGTAGGAAACATGCATGCATGTGTCCCTAACATATGTGTATAGGTGTGACCCAAGGTTGGTACATGCAATATAGGTAGGCCCGGGCATGGCCTTCTTCAGAGACATGGGCTGTTAACACTTGGTGAAATCCAGGATCTGTACGTGGAAACTCCCGCTACGGGTCTACCGGAGCCTATTTCATGGTAAAGTGGGCCCAACCTTTGCTTTCCATGTATATATGTTCTAAACAAACCAAAATAAAGCAAAGATCCATCGGTGAGGCCTCATACGGAGAAGCTATAGGGGTAGATCTCCGAACCCCCTCTGTCTAGGGTTTCGCCGGATAAGTACCACCGGAGCGTCGTCCACCGTAGAAAATTGCATGCATGTGTCCCTAACATATGTGTATAGGTGTGACCCAAGGTTGGTACATGCAATATAGGTAGGTCCCGGGCATGGCCTTCTTCAGAGACATGGGCTGTTAACACTTGGTGAAATCCAGGATCTGTACGTGGAAACTCCCGCTACGGGTCTACCGGAGCCTATTTCATGGTAAAGTGGGCCCAACCTTTGCTTTCCATGTATATATGTTCTAAACAAACCAAAATAAAGCAGAAGATCCATCGGCGATGCCTCGTACGGAGAAAGCTATAGGGGTAGATCTCCGAACCCCCTCTGTCTAGGGTTTCGCCGGATAAGTACCACCGGAGCGTCGTCCACCGTAGAAAATGCATGCATGTGTCCCTAACATATGTGTATAGGTGTGACCCAAGGTTGGTACATGCAATATAGTAGGTCCCGGGCATGGCCTTCTTCAGAGACATGGGCTGTTAACACTTGGTGAAATCCAGGATCTGTACGTGGAAACTCCCGCTACGGGTCTACCGGAGCCTATTTCATGGTAAAGTGGGCCCAACCTTTGCTTTCCATGTATATATGTTCTAAACAAACCAAAATAAAGCAGAAGATCCATCGGCGAGGCCTCGTACGGAGAAAGCTATAGGGGTAGATCTCCGAACCCCCTCTGTCTAGGGTTTCGCCGGATAAGTACCACCGGAGCGTCGTCCACCGTAGAAAATTGCATGCATGTGTCCCTAACATATGTGTATAGGTGTGACCCAAGGTTGGTACATGCAATATAGGTAGGTCCCGGGCATGGCCTTCTTCAGAGACATGGGCTGTTAACACTTGGTGAAATCCAGGATCTGTACGTGGAAACTCCCGCTACGGGTCTACCGGAGCCTATTTCATGGTAAAGTGGGCCCAACCTTTGCTTTCCATGTATATATGTTCTAAACAAACCAAAATAAAGCAGAAGATCCATCGGCGATGCCTCGTACGGAGAAAGCTATAGGGGTAGATCTCCGAACCCCCTCTGTCTAGGGTTTCGCCGGATAAGTACCACCGGAGCGTCGTCCACCGTAGAAAATGCATGCATGTGTCCCTAACATATGTGTATAGGTGTGACCCAAGGTTGGTACATGCAATATAGGTAGGTCCCGGGCATGGCCTTCTTCAGAGACATGGGCTGTTAACACTTGGTGAAATCCAGGATCTGTACGTGGAAACTCCCGCTACGGGTCTACCGGAGCCTATTTCATGGTAAAGTGGGCCCAACCTTTGCTTTCCATGTATATATGTTCTAAACAAACCAAAATAAAGCAAAGATCCATCGGCGAGGCCTCGTACGGAGAAAGCTATAGGGGTAGATCTCCGAACCCCCTCTGTCTAGGGTTTCGCCGGATAAGTACCACCGGAGCGTCGTCCACCGTAGAAAATTGCATGCATGTGTCCCTAACATATGTGTATAGGTGTGACCCAAGGTTGGTACATGCAATATAGGTAGGTCCCGGGCATGGCCTTCTTCAGAGACATGGGCTGTTAACACTTGGTGAAATCCAGGATCTGTACGTGGAAACTCCCGCTACGGGTCTACCGGAGCCTATTTCATGGTAAAGTGGGCCCAACCTTTGCTTTCCATGTATATATGTTCTAAACAAACCAAAATAAAGCAGAAGATCCATCGACGATGCCTCGTACAAGAAAGCTATAGGGGTAGATCTCCGAACCCCCTCTGTCTAGGGTTTCGCCGGATAAGTACCACCGGAGCATCGTCTACGTAGAAACATGCATGCATGTGTCCCTAACATATGTGTATAGGTGTGACCCAAGGTTGGTACATGCAATATAGTAGGTCCGGGCATGGCCTTCTTCACAGACATGGGCTGTTAACACTTGGTGAAATCCAGGATCTGTACGTGGAAACTCCCGCTACGGGTCTACCGGAGCCTATTTCATGGTAAAGTGGGCCCAACCTTTGCTTTCCATGTATATATGTTCTAAACAAACCAAAATAAAGCAAAGATCCATCGGTGAGGCCTCTACGGAGAAGCTATAGGGGTAGATCTCCGAACCCCCTCTGTCTAGGGTTTCGCCGGATAAGTACCACCGGAGCGTCGTCCACCGTAGAAAATTGCATGCATGTGTCCCTAACATATGTGTATAGGTGTGACCCAAGGTTGGTACATGCAATATAGGTAGGTCCCGGGCATGGCCTTCTTCAGAGACATGGGCTGTTAACACTTGGTGAAATCCAGGATCTGTACGTGGAAACTCCCGCTACGGGTCTACCGGAGCCTATTTCATGGTAAAGTGGGCCCAACCTTTGCTTTCCATGTATATATGTTCTAAACAAACCAAAATAAAGCAGAAGATCCATCGGCGATGCCTCGTACGGAGAAAGCTATAGGGGTAGATCTCCGAACCCCCTCTGTCTAGGGTTTCGCCGGATAAGTACCACCGGAGCGTCGTCCACCGTAGAAAATTGCATGCATGTGTCCCTAACATATGTGTATAGGTGTGACCCAAGGTTGGTACATGCAATATAGGTAGGTCCCGGGCATGGCCTTCTTCAGAGACATGGGCTGTTAACACTTGGTGAAATCCAGGATCTGTACGTGGAAACTCCCGCTACGGGTCTACCGGAGCCTATTTCATGGTAAAGTGGGCCCAACCTTTGCTTTCCATGTATATATGTTCTAAACAAACCAAAATAAAGCAGAAGATCCATCGGTGAGCCTCGTACGGAGAAAGCTATAGGGGTAGATCTCCGAACCCCCTCTGTCTAGGGTTTCGCCGGATAAGTACCACCGGAGCGTCGTCCACGTAGAAACTTGCATGCATGTGTCCCTAACATATGTGTATAGGTGTGACCCAAGGTTGGTACATGCAATATAGGTAGGTCCCGGGCATGGCCTTCTTCAGAGACATGGGCTGTTAACACTTGGTGAAATCCAGGATCTGTACGTGGAAACTCCCGCTACGGGTCTACCGGAGCCTATTTCATGGTAAAGTGGGCCCAACCTTTGCTTTCCATGTATATATGTTCTAAACAAACCAAAATAAAGCAGAAGATCCATCGGCGATGCCTCGTACGGAAAGCTATAGGGGTAGATCTCCGAACCCCCTCTGTCTAGGGTTTCGCCGGATAAGTACCACCGGAGCGTCGTCCACCGTAGAAAACTTGCATGCATGTGTCCCTAACATATGTGTATAGGTGTGACCCAAGGTTGGTACATGCAATATAGGTAGGTCCCGGGCATGGCCTTCTTCAGAGACATGGGCTGTTAACACTTGGTGAAATCCAGGATCTGTACGTGGAAACTCCCGCTACGGGTCTACCGGAGCCTATTTCATGGTAAAGTGGGCCCAACCTTTGCTTTCCATGTATATATGTTCTAAACAAACCAAAATAAAGCAGAAGATCCATCGGCGATGCCTCGTACGGAGAAAGCTATAGGGGTAGATCTCCGAACCCCCTCTGTCTAGGGTTTCGCCGGATAAGTACCACCGGAGCGTCGTCCACCGTAGAAAATGCATGCATGTGTCCCTAACATATGTGTATAGGTGTGACCCAAGGTTGGTACATGCAATATAGGTAGGTCCCGGGCATGGCCTTCTTCAGAGACATGGGCTGTTAACACTTGGTGAAATCCAGGATCTGTACGTGGAAACTCCCGCTACGGGTCTACCGGAGCCTATTTCATGGTAAAGTGGGCCCAACCTTTGCTTTCCATGTATATATGTTCTAAACAAACCAAAATAAAGCAGAAGATCCATCGGCGATGCCTCGTACGGAGAAAGCTATAGGGGTAGATCTCCGAACCCCCTCTGTCTAGGGTTTCGCCGGATAAGTACCACCGGAGCGTCGTCCACCGTAGAAAATGCATGCATGTGTCCCTAACATATGTGTATAGGTGTGACCCAAGGTTGGTACATGCAATATAGGTAGGTCCCGGGCATGGCCTTCTTCAGAGACATGGGCTGTTAACACTTGGTGAAATCCAGGATCTGTACGTGGAAACTCCCGCTACGGGTCTACCGGAGCCTATTTCATGGTAAAGTGGGCCCAACCTTTGCTTTCCATGTATATATGTTCTAAACAAACCAAAATAAAGAGAAGATCCATCGACGATGCCTCGTACAAAGAAAGCTATAGGGGTAGATATCCGAACCCCCTCTGTCTAGGGTTTCGCCAGATAAGTACCACCGGAGCATCGTCTAACGTAGGAAACATGCATGCATGTGTCCCTAACATATGTGTATAGGTGTGACCCAAGGTTGGTCCATGCAATATATATAGGGACCGGGCAAGGCCTTCTTCACATACGTGGGCTGTTAACACTTGGTGAAATCCAGGATCTGTACGTGGAAACTCCCGCTACGGGTCTATCGGAGCCTATTTCATGGTAAAGTGGGCCCAACCTTGCTTTCCATGTATATATGTCTAAACAAACCAAAATAAAGCAAAAGATCCATCGGTGAGGCCTCATACGGAGATAGCTATA
>QXEO01001623.1:2856877-3056119 GCA_007115705.1 Dactylis glomerata | reverse complement strand
GCTAAATCGATGCTGAACACAGGCCAAATGTTTGGTGAGGATAACAAAGATAATTTGGGCCGATTGCCGGAATCGGCCCCCTTTTTGATTGCATTACTCAAGGAAGGTTTACAACCTATTGTGCTCTACAATGGTAGGGAATCTCCCTACTACGACTACATGACATGCTTGTCGTAAGATCACTGCTTTTTATTTTTTGTGGCCGATCGCAGGGATCGGCCTTACCACGCACAATCGTGGGCTTTGCTACTCTGTCAGGCCAGTGGATAAGACCACCCTCACCCCGTTTTTTGTAGCTTCAATGCGCTCACAGCCGTCTAGACTGACTCCAGAGATCGGCTCTTGGTCTTCTGCGTCCCAAATGTTCATGCCAGCTATTGAGATCTCGATCGAATCATCTGCATGAATGACCTCCACTTCATCTCCATCCCACTATATCAGGCATTGGTGCATCGTGGATGGAATGCAGCAGTTAGCGTGAATCCAATCCCTTCCCAGCAAGACAGCGTAGGTGCTTTTGCTGTCAACAATGAAGCGACGTAGGGATGGTTTTTCTACCCACGGTCAGATCCACGTTCAGAACGCCTTGCTTTTGAAGCTTGGCAGTTGAAGTCGCTTAGCGTGACGTTGGTTTTGATCAGATCTGCAGTGGAGCGTCCCAAACGCCGCAGCATGGAGTATGCATTATATTGACTGCCGCGCTCCGGTGTCAACCAACATCTTGCGGACAGGCTGCCCATTGATATAACCTCTCAGGTACAGGGCTTTCAGATGTTTGTAGCTCTTCTCCTGTGGCTTTCAAAGATGACCGGCCGTGGGCCGCAGTCAAACTGTGCCACTGGTAGTTCTTCGGTTCCTGGAGAGCGCAAAATTCTGACGGAAGTATGAACACCATGTTTGTGTCAGCCGATGTCTTCGCATCGCTTTTACTGGTTTGGGGCGCCACTCTTTCCTTTTTGGACGGGCCTCCGTCTCCAAGGTTTGCTGAATTTTCACGCCAATCAGGCCGGGCTTTCCTTAAAGTGTGGAGGTACTGCGCTTCGGCTTCCTCCAAGCTACGTAGCCGGTGAACTCTGCGCTTTTGGGAGTGTCTGAGTCCATCGGGGCACCACCTTGGCCGGTGATATCTATCTTCTTCTTCATCCTCTGACTCCTCGAGATCTTTTGCTCGAGATGACTCCCTTGTCCGTTCTGAGGCCGGAGAGGCCCTAGACGCTTGAACACTGAAACTGGACCGGTGTCATCCTTCTGCTGTCCACATTCCGGGCAGTTGTCGACTGTAGGCAATCGGCTCATTCCCGCATCCCAACAGTACTTGAAGAAAGGACAATCCCAATGTTTATCCACGCTTCCTTTCCTTTGACCTTCCCCTAGCGCGGTGCTCATATCTTTCATCATATCTATCATGCCGACGGTATCTCCCATCGTATGCGTCGGTCCGACGATCTCCTTCATCATCACTGTCGTACTGCCGACGTTGGTCATACTGACGCTCATACTTGTTAAGGAGATGCGTGGAGTGTGGCTTCTGATATCACACGCTTCTCACTTGTTCCTCGGTATATACACCGCCTATCCATACGGGGCCGGTCGCGTGGACCGGCCTCTTCCTTTTCTTTGCTCCGGGAGTGGCCGCTTTCCTCCTTATACTTGCCATGGTGGTACACAGGCCCTGCCATGTTAATATCGAACGAGAATCTAGCTGACGCCTCGTGGAGTGGCTGTGCTCTACCATGTTGATGCAGAAACGGGTTTGTGTCCACTTTCATGGCGAACTGCCCAAGGATCAGACGGCCCTGCTCTATCGCCGTTTGGATCTGTCGACGTAGCTCTTTGCAATCATTGGTGGTGTGGGTGAACGAGTGATGCCACTTGCAGTATGATCTCCCGTTCATCTCTTGCGCCGTAGGGATTTTAGGCCTTCGGGTAACTTCAGCTGCTTTTCCTTCAGCAGTAAATCGAATATCTGCAGCTTGCTTACATCGAAGTCGAACCCTTTGCAGGCCCTTGCTGTTTCACCCATTTGCAGGACACAGGATCTGCTCCCCGAGCCCATTCAGCCACGGCTATCTCCTGGTCTTCTACAAGATCCTCTTCTTCTGTATCGACCAGGCCTATCAGACGTTTGAACTTGTCTTGGTACAACTCAGGGTGGCGCTGCTCATACATTGTCAGTTTCTGGACCATGTGCGCCAGTGAATTGTATTCTACTTGGAAAGCCAGATCCTTGATCGGTGCTGAGAGACCCAACACGGCCAGCTCGACTGCTTCTTTCTCAGTTAAACGAGCCGAATAACATCGGTTCTTGACAGTCCTGAAACGCTGAATATACTCGGCTACCGTTTCTCCCCGCTTCTGCCGCACCTGCGCCAGATCGGCAATGCCAGCCTCTGTAGCTTCTGAATGATACTGAATATGGAACTGTTCTTCCAGCTGCTTCCAGGTCCGGATCGAATCTGGTGGCAACGAGGTGTACCACCCAAAAGCTGGTCCTGTCAGAGATTGCGCAAAGAACCTTACGCGTAACTGATCCGATGCTGAAATCATGCCTAACTGTGCCAAATATCGGCTCACGTGCTCGATCGAGCTAGACCCTTCTGAACCATTAAATTTTGAGAACTCAGGGAGCCGATACTTGGGTGGAAGCGGAATCAGATCATACTCGTTGGGGTATGGCTTGGAATAGCCGATTGTTCTCCTCTTCGGCACGAAGCCGAACTGGTCTCTCAAGATGGTACTGATTTGCTCCACCGTTTGAGCTACAGGGGCTAAATTCTCATGACTCGTTCCGGTGGCATACTTAGCTAGCCACGCTTGTTTATCAGCGTCCATCCCGGACATCCCTGCTCCCGAAATCCCTACTCCAGAAACACCTGCCCAGAAATCCCTGCGGTTGCAATCTGGTTCGTGCGCGTCAGGCTGTTGCAGTCCGGCACGTATGTGCACACATATCCATGTGGGATTTCTTTAGGTGGCTCAGACAGGAATTGGTAATCGCCAGGATCACCTCCAATCTTGTAGACGACGTACGCCGATGACCCCGGTGGCTCCGGAGCTGCAAGCGTGAATGGTAGCTGTGGCCTGGTCTGGAGCGGTCTTTCTCCCTGGTGAGTCCCTAGGGTAGGCCCCGACGGAGAGTACTGATGTTTCATGATCTCCTGAACCACGCGAACCGCGTCGCGCTCGAAAGCGTTCACCAGGCTCTCAGAATGGCGGTGAAGAGAATGAGCCACCATGTAATTGACTTCCTGTCGCAGAGCTCTGGTGCGATCCTCTGAAGGAACAGACAGATCCACCTCATCGAGAGCGCCTTCGGGTGAGAACCCTTTCCACCTGATGCCATGCTTACGGGTCCTTTCAAAGAGCCGATGAGATCGGCTTCGAAGAGAGCTTTGATATCATCATACCTCTTCTTGTGCTCATCAGACAGATCGTCGTACGTGATTGGTCTGTCCCCCATCGCAGCGTCAGATGTTGATGCAGGTGTTTGTTGAGTGTCCCACTGGGCGTGCCAGAATGTGTTGCCTGTCAAAACCCACCGGCGAGCAGCGACGAGCAACACGAAGAGCCGGGAGGCTCCCAGAGCTGCTGGTGGGCCCTGGTCCCTCGGTCAACGGCCCGCAAAACTCCGGCACACGTCCTGGCTGATGCAAGGGCGTGCCACCTGACCTATACCTGATCAGGAAGGTGATGGATTGCTTCGATTGGTTTCCTGTATGGCAGACATGTAAACATTAAATACGAGCCTCGATCGGCTCTCAGGTTTCCCTGTGAATCGGCTCAGGTAGCCGATTGTCCCATGGATCTGCATTGGATCTACGATAACATGGGGTTTTGCTTTATCAATACAAGTCAAATCGATCTACGACAGTTTAACGCTTTCACCACATAATTGGAACATCCCACACGTAATTGAGCCTGGTAGATACGAAAGATAACGGAAAACTAACCCTAGAGGAGGCCAAAAAACCAACGTAGAGTCAATTCCCGGAACAACTCCTCTCGAATTGGCAAACCATATCCTTACGTACTACTGGACCGTTCAACCCGTTTGTGAGGCCTGACCATACGGATATTAAACTAATCCTTGGAGAACAAGGAACAACTATGACAGATTGAATCGACTGAATAAAGATCAAGCAAGATGCTACCCTTACACCCAAAATAGGTGCAAAGGCAGCGAGATCTCTAGGGGCAGCATGACTAAGCAAACAGAAACAAAAAGCACTGATGCTAGCCCAAACAGATCTATGATAACAGTATTACTCGCCATCAACAAGGCTTCAGTACGAGCAACACCAAAAACGCATAAGCAGATGCTGCCTAGATCGCGAGATGCGATCTAGGCAGCACGACGCTTACCTGAAAGAAACCCTCGAAACAAGGGGTGGCGATGCGCCGAGATTGTGTTTGTTGCGAATGTGGTCGTCCTCCTTTCTCAATAACCCTAGGTACATATTTATAGTCCGGAGACTTTCTATCTTTGGAAAAACCTCAACTCTATCTCTTGTTTAAACCGAAACGTACTCTATCATATATATACAGATACACGGGCAATTAGCCCAAATCCACGCGCAAGGCCGATCCAGCCTCCAAGCCCATCTTGATTACGGCCCGTCTCCTTATCTGGCCAAAATGTGGCGATAACAGAATGTGTTGCCTGTCAAAACCCACCGGCGAGCAGCGATGAGCAACACGAAGAGCCGGGAGGCTCCCAGAGCTGCTGGTGGGCCCTGGTCCCTCGGTCAACGGCCCGCAAAACTCCGGCACACGTCCTGGCTGATGCAAGGGCGTGCCACCTGACCTATACCTGATCAGGAAGGTGATGGATTGCTTCGATTGGTTTCCTGCATGGCAGACATGTAAACATTAAATACGAGCCTCGATCGGCTCTCAGGTTTCCCTGTGAATCGGCTCAGGTAGCCGATTGTCCCATGGATCTGCATTGGATCTACGATAACATGGGGTTTTGCTTTATCAATACAAGTCAAATCGATCTACGACAGTTTAACGCTTTCACCACATAATTGGAACATCCCACACGTAATTGAGCCTGGTAGATACGAAAGATAACGGAAAACTAACCCTAGAGGAGGCCAAAAAACCAACGTAGAGTCAATTCCCGGAACAACTCCTCTCGAATGGCAAACCATATCCTTACGTACTACTGGACCGTTCAACCCGTTTGTGAGGCCTGACCATACGGATATTAAACTAATCCTTGGAGAACAAGGAACAACTATGACAGATTGAATCGACTGAATAAAGATCAAGCAAGATGCTGCCCTTACACCCAAAATAGGTGCAAAGGCAGCGAGATCTCTAGGGGCAGCATGACTAAGCAAACAGAACAAAAAGCACTGATGCTAGCCCAAACAGATCTATGATAACAGTATTACTCGCCATCAACAAGGCTTCAGTACGAGCAACACCAAATAACACATAAGCAGATGCTGCCTAGATTGCGAGATGCGATCTAGGCAGCACGACGCTTACCTGAAAGAAACCCTCAAAACAAGGGGTGGCGATGCGCCGAGATTGTGTTTGTTGTGAACGTGGTCGTCCTCCTTTCTCAATAACCCTAGGTACATATTTTATAGTCCGGAGACTTTCTATCTTTGGAATAAACCTAACAACTCTATCTCTGGTGAAACCGAAACATACTCTATATAATATACAGATACACGGCATGTAGCCCAAATCCACGCCAAGGCCGATCCAGCCTCCAAGCCCATCTTGATTACGGCTCGGCTCCTTATCTGGCCAAAATGTGGCGATAACACATGCCCCCCTGGTTTTGGCACTAATAATTCCAAAACCACTCTGTTTTTTTTCTTCATCGGGTCACGCGTTGCAGAGCAGAACCGTCATATCGCCTCCATCATGATGCCTCGCCTCCTCAACTTCTCCGTAGTGCACGATTGACAACTCTGGCACCACATTCTCGAAAACCGCTATGGCATGAACCACCTTCTACTATTCCCCTTCAAGCTTCTCCAAAACAGATTGCACGAACTGGGGTGCTTATCTTCGAAGCCACATGAAAACTAAGGGCCCTGTCACAGAGAAAGAAACACGGCCTTCCTCAATTTCTGGCTGGAACATTTTATATTCTGTGGCCCTTCCCTTGCTCCAACCAAGAATTATCTTCCCTTGGCCGCGAACTTGCCAGAGGCACTCAACTTGGCATCGGTAAACTGTTCCTTGAGAAGTCTATCGATATCTCCAGTTGATGTCTGTCAAACTATCCTCCCACATAGCAGTCAAAACAGGAGGTCCTTGGTGGTTTATTCAACTATGGGCTCAGCTGTACTTTCAAAACCAATCCAAACTTCCCCCTTTTGGCAAGTTGCACCTTTCCAGACGCCAAAGGGAAGCAGATCCGATGCACCAGCTACGGCCAAACTCTGTATAGCCTGCCAGGTAGTAAACTGATTCCTCATGAAGCATCCAAGTGGTTCCAGCATTTTTCATTCCAAGGCCTGGACATCCTACTTCTTTCCTTACACGGAGGAATCGGAAAATTTTGAAAATCCAATCTCCTTCAGGCTGGACAACTTTGCCGATGACACTAGCACTCGTCAACTATTTTCCCCCGTGATCCGTCCCTGCTTCCTCCCATTGGCATGAGCACATCCAACAGACTAATCAAACCTGGATACGAGTTCTTACCAGCCGGTCGTAGCAGCTCGCAATTTGGCCTTGGGCAAGTACCTCCTCATTTCTTTCTCCACCACCTCACAGAGAGCAGAGCTGACCTGCCCCGATTCTCTCACCATTCAGAGGTGTTATTCTTTCTTCTGATGCTCTGACCATCCCAATTCCTAACAACCTCACCTTCGCTTCATCACCGATGGTTTTGAGACTGGTGGTCGATGTGGAAGACTCATGCTTCAGGAGAGCTCTGGGACCATTGCTGGAACGCTCGATGCTGAATATGACATCCCCGTAAGAAAGGTACTGCTACTTATAAATTTTCTTGATGCAGCTCACGACATTCTTTTAATCCTGCTCTGTCTCCTTGCAGCAACAGATGGTCAGAACCTACCACAGGATGGCTCCCCCTTCGAATGCCTCCACCAGCTCCTGTGGTCCTTTTCTGCAAAAACTCGCCACCTTTGAAACAGGTCGTGATGCAGAACCAGCCGATATCACCAAAATCGGCTTCCAAGAGCCAAGCAACTTCCGGGTCAGCTGCCTCCCGAGTTCCAACTAAAACAAGAACGGCGGTGAGGAAGATAGTGGCCAAGAAAACTTTGAGGCGCCGGAGCCCTTCTCCAGAGAGCTCGCACGTACGCTGATTCATGCCTTGGTTGATCTCATTTATCTTTGTAAACATGCTCGTGCTTACCAACTCTCCCTTTCTTACAGGTCTCCATCGAAGACACCTCCAACGAGGAAACACAATCCAATCGAGGAGATTCGAGCTCAGCAGACTCTGAGAGAACCACCACACCGAGCCAGCCAGATGTGCCACCATCGGCTTCCAGGAAAAGGCCTGTTCCTGAACCTGTTGCCCCCCGAGCAGAGTCGAGGCGGGGCAAGCTGTGAGCCCCAAGAGGGCTCGCAAGGGACTGCAAACTTCTTCTTCGAGCCAGGAGGCTTCGAAAGTAATTATCCATACTCTTACCACTCCTTTTTATGCCGATTCATTGCTATTCACATCGGCTAAGCACCTTTCATGCAGACGAAGGACACTCCTAGTGGGAAAGTCGAGGAAGTGCCGATGTCTTCCGCAAGCCTGGATCTAGTAATCCCTGAAGGTGTAGATGAAACGGTTGCCAATCTGGCCAAGCCCTCAGCAACAACACACGAGCCGATTGTCTCGCCGTCGGCTTTCCCCCTGATCTCAGGAGAGGTATGTTCGCTTCTTTCGACTCATCCTTCCCTGTTTGACGCATACTGACGCCACTTCTGCCTGCCAGGGTTGTGATATCTCAGGCTTGCTGACGTTCGACCCTGAATCCATCGAACCAGCTTCCTCTGCCGCCAACGATGAACCACGAGCGAGCGCTGTTCTACCTCATTCAGCGTCTTAAAGCCTGCTGTCTCCCCAATCGAGAGGTTGGTCGAGGGTTCTGAAGAGGTGAAGAGTATTCTTGACGAAATCAAGGACCAACTCCCGGTAGCATTGCAGGTGAAGCTTTGGCCATTTGTGACTCTGTCTTCTACGGGTCAGGGTGAAGTTGGCTCGTGAGAGGATCAATCTACGCCACGCCCAACTCCACTGAAGGCCGATATTGCAGCCAAATGTCAGCGGCTCAATGAGAAAAAGGCGTCTCTGGATGCCAAAACTGACACCTCTGTCAGCACCGCCGAGCTTGCATCCTTAAAAAAGGAATTGGAAGATCTCGAAGAGAAGGTCCGGGCGACTAAAAAGCTCATTCATGACAAGGAAGCATTCATCGCCCGCTCCCAAGACGAAGCAGAAGGCCTCAAAGCTCAACTGAAGACTGATCTGGCAGAAATACGTGCCCTGAGCAAGCAGCTAGTGACGGGCAAGGACAATGATGACGTAGCCGAGATCGCCGAGGTGGATCGTGTCCGTGCTGACGCCCTCCGTGCCTTCGAGGCATTCCTTCAGTAGCTTATTCATGTAACCTGACACCTGCTCGTAACAGTCTGAACCTCGAGAGTCGATGGCTGTGCACTGTTTATTTGGCCGATTTCATGTATCGGCCCCCATGTTTCACTGGATATATATTTTTTTTACTGGCCGATTTCATGTATCGGCCCCCATATTTCACTGTCCATCATCCCACATGCTTGGGAAATATTTCTTGAGATGCTGACCGTTGACAGCCACTGGGAATTTCACACCGTCCAGCTCCTCAAGCATGTACGCGTTGCCCCTTAAAACTTGGTCGACCCTGTATGGCCCATGCCAATTTGGAGACCATTTACCGTATGCTGCATCCTTAGTTCCCAATGGCAATACAGCTTCCCATACCAGATCACCAACGTGGAACTCCTTTGGTCTCACCTTCTTATTATATGCACGAGCTACCTTGGCTTTGTTCTCTTTAATTTTCTCAAGCGACCACAGCCTAAGTTCAGTTAAATCCTCAACACTGTCACTCATCAGGGCTGCATATTCTTCAGTTGTTAGATCGTTCTGAAAAGTGACACGTCTCGATCCAGCCGTAATCTCCCATGGCAATACGGCTTCTTGTCCATAGACGAGATGGTATGGCGAGGTTTTTATCGCTCCATGACATGACATGCGATAAGCCCACAAAGCTTCTGACAAAACCTCGTGCCAACGCCTAGGGTGCTCGTCGATTTTTCTCTTGATCAGCTTGATAAGGCTCTGATTGGACGCTTCAGCTTGCCCATTTGCTTGAGCATAATATGGAGATGATCGGATCAGCTTAATTCCCGTGTCCTCGCAGAACTCTCTAAACTCGTGAGAAATGAAGACCGAACCTCCATCGGTCGTGATAGTTTGGGGAATCCCAAATCTATGAATGACATGTTCTTTCACGAAATTGATAACATCCTTCGAGTTTACTGACTTCATAGGGACGGCTTCCACCCATTTAGTGAAATAATCCGTAATGGCCAAAATCCACATGTGGCCTTTGCTTGATGGAGGATTGATCTTGCCAATCATATCCATGCCCAAACCTCGGAATGGCCAAGGCTTGATGATGGGGTTCATCGCTGATGCAGGTACCATCTGAATCTTCCCGAATTTCTGACATGCTTGACACCCTTTATAGTACTTAAAACAGTCCTCAAGCATGGTGGGCCAATAAAACCCTGATCGCCTGATCAACCATTTCATCTTGTGAGCCGATTGGTGAGTTCCACAGGCGCCTTCGTGTACCTCGTGTAGGAGCCGATTTGCCTCGGCTGGCCCCAGACATTTGAGCAGTAACCCTTCCAAAGTCCTGTAGAACATGTCATCCCCAATAAGCACATACTTCATGGCCTTGTACCTTATCCGTTTAGGTGCCCCCCGAGCCGAATCTTTCAAGTAATTGAAGATATCGGCTCTCCAGTCGTCCGCCTCCAGGAACTGTACCTGAACATCAGTTCCATCTGCTATGTCCTTGTAGCCTGAAGCCATCTGTGCAAGATCATTCGCCTCGGTATTCTGCGACCGCGGGATCCAGTTAAAGTTTAGATACCTGAACTGTGCCATCGGCTCACGGCATTGCAACCATAATGGGAAGGGTGACTCGCTCTCACACTTGTATTCGTCCGTGAGTTGGGAAATCACCAATTTGGAGTCTCCGAAAAGTTCCACTACTTCTGCTCCGGCTTCAATGAGCAACTCCATTCCCTTGCGTATTGCCTCATACTCAGCGACATTGTTGGTGCAAGGGGTAGATAGCCTGATGGAGAAGGAATATGTTGCCCCCCGGGGCGACACGAGTAGAATGCCGATGCCGCAACCATCAACACAAGCCGATCCATCGAAAAACATAGCCCATGCACGTACAGACAGTGCTGCTATATCAGTGTTGATTCGTTCAGCAATAAGATCGGCCAACGCCTGTCCCTTAACCGCTTTGGCGGGTTGATACCGGATATCAAATTCCGATAATGCAAACATCCATTTGCCGAGTCGGCCTTTCAACACAGGAGCCGACAGCATATGTTTTATGACATCTGATTTGCATATGATGATAATCTCTGCTGACAGCAAGATGTGTCGCAGCTTGGTGCAGGTGAAAAATAGGCAGAGGCATAACTTCTCGATCTCAGGATATCTCGTCTCTGCATCCAGCATCCTTCTGCTGATGTAAAACACAACTCGCTCCAGACCATCATAAACTTGCACCACCACCGAGGCGATGGACGTGTCAGCCACCGACAAGTAAATGTAGAACGGCCTATCCTGCTGCGGTGGAACCAACACTGGCGGCTTCGTTAGATATTCTTTGATCTCGTTGAAGGCTCGCTGTTGTTCTATCCCCCAGCGGAACTCCTCATCAGATTTAATTTTCACCAGTCCCATGAACGGCTCTATTCTTCCTGACAGATTGGAGATGAACCTTCTGACGAAGTTGATTTTGCCGATGAGACACTGCAGTTCTTTCTTCGTGGTAGGTGGCTTCATTGTTCGCACTGCCTCCTGACTTTTCATCACCGGGCGTGCCAGAATGTGTTGCCTGTCAAAACCCACCGGCGAGCAGCGACGAGCAACACGAAGAGCCGGGAGGCTCCCAGAGCTGCTGGTGGGCCCTGGTCCCTCGGTCAACGGCCCGCAAAACTCCGGCACACGTCCTGGCTGATGCAAGGGCGTGCCACCTGACCTATACCTGATCAGGAAGGTGATGGATTGCTTCGATTGGTTTCCTGTATGGCAGACATGTAAACATTAAATACGAGCCTCGATCGGCTCTCAGGTTTCCCTGTGAATCGGCTCAGGTAGCCGATTGTCCCATGGATCTGCATTGGATCTACGATAACATGGGGTTTTGCTTTATCAATACAAGTCAAATCGATCTACGACAGTTTAACGCTTTCACCACATAATTGGAACATCCCACACGTAATTGAGCCTGGTAGATACGAAAGATAACGGAAAACTAACCCTAGAGGAGGCCAAAAAACCAACGTAGAGTCAATTCCCGGAACAACTCCTCTCGAATTAGCAAACCATATCCTTACGTACTACTGGACCGTTCAACCCGTTTGTGAGGCCTGACCATGCGGATATTAAACTAATCCTTGGAGAACAAGGAACCACTATGACAGATTGAATCGACTGAATAAAGATCAAGCAAGATGCTGCCCTTACACCCAAAATAGGTGCAAAGGCAGCGAGATCTCTAGGGGCAGCATGACTAAGCAAACAGAAACAAAACGCACTGATGCTAGCCCAAACAGATCTATGATAACAGTATTGCTCGCCATCAACAAGGCTTCAGTACGAGCAACACCAAATAACACATAAGCAGATGCTGCCTAGATCGCGAGATGCGATCTAGGCAGCACGACGCTTACCTGAAAGAAACCCTCGAAACAAGGGGTGGCGATGCGCCGAGATTATGTTTGTTGTGAACGTGGTCGTCCTTTCTCAATAACCCTAGGTACATATTTATAGTCCGGAGACTTTCTATCTTTGGAATAAACCTAACAACTCTATCTCTTGTTTAAACCGAAACGTACTCTATCATAATATACAGATACACGGGCAATTAGCCCAAATCCACGCGCAAGGCCGATCCAGCCTCCAAGCCCATCTTGATTACGGCCCGTCTCCTTATCTGGCCAAAATGTGGCGATAACACATGCCCCCCTGGTTTTGGCAATAATAATTCCAAAACCACTCTGTTTTTTTTTTCTTCATCGGGTCACGCGTTGCAGAGCAGAACCGTCATATCGCCTCCTCATCATGATGCCTCGCCTCCTCAACTTCTCTGCAGTGCACGATTTGACAACTCTGGCACCACATTCTCGAAAACCGCTATGGCATTGAACCACCTTCTACTATTCCCCTTCAAGCTTTCTTCCAAAACAGATTGCACGAACTGGGGTGCTTATCTTCGAAGCCACATGAAAACTAAGGGCCCTGTCACAGAGAAAGAACACACGGCCTTCCTCAATTTCTGGCTGGAACATTTTATATTCTGTGGCCCTTCCCTTGCTCCAACCAAGAATTATCTTCCCTTGGCCTACGAACTTGCCAGAGGCACTCAACTTGGCATCGGTAAACTGTTCCTTGGAGAAGTCTATCGATATCTCCAGTTGATGTCTGTCAAACTATCCTCCCACATAGCAGTCAAAACAGGAGGTCCTTGGTGGTTTATTCAACTATGGGCTCAGCTGTACTTTCAAAACCATATCCCAAACTTCCCCCTTTTGGCAAGTTGCACCTTTCCAGACGCCAAAGGGAAGCAGATCCGATGCACCAGCTACGGCCAAACTCTGTATAGCCTGCCAGGTAGCAAACTGATTCCTCATGAAGCATCCAAGTGGTTCAGCATTTTCTTCCAAGGCCTGGACAATCCTATCTTCTTTCCTTACACGGAGGAATCGGAAAATTTTGAAAATCCAATCTCCTTCAGGCTGGACAACTTTGCCGATGACACTAGCACTCGGCAGCTATTCTCCACCGTGATCCGTCCCTGCTTCCTCCCAGTTGGCATGAGCACATCCAACAGAATAATCAAGCCTGGATACGAGTTTTACCAGCCAGTCGTAGCAGCTCGGCAATTTGGCCTTGGGCAAGTACCTCCTCATTTCTTTCTCCACCACCTCACAGAGAGCAGAGCTGACCTGCCTGACTCTCTCACCAGTCAGAGGTGTTATTCTTTCTTCGATGCTCTGACCATCCCAATTCCTAACAACCTCACCTTCGCTTCATCAACCGATGGTTTTGAGAACTGGTGGTCGATGTGGAAGACTCATGCCTTCAGGAGAGCTCTGGGACCATTGCTGGAACAGCTCGATGCTGAATATGACATCCCCGTAGAACAGGTACTGCTACTTATAAATTTTCTTGATGCAGCTCACGACGATTCTTTTAATATCCTGCTCTGTCTCCTTGCAGCAACAAGATGGTCCAGAACCTACCAACGAGGATGGCTCCCCCTTCGAATTCCTCCCACCAGCTCCTGTGGTCCTTTTCTGCAAAAACTCGCCATCTTTGAAACAGGTCGTGATGCAGAACCAGCCGATATCACCAAAATCGGCTTCCAAGAGCCAAGCAACTTCCGGGTCAGCTGCCTCCCGAGTTCCAACTAAAACAAGAACGGCGGTGAGGAAGATAGTGGCCAAGAAAACTTTGAGGCGCCGGAGCCCTTCTCCAGAAAGCTCGCACGTACGCTGATTCATGCCTTGGTTGATCTCATTTATCTTTGTAAACATGCTCGTGCTTACCAACTCTCCCTTTCTTACAGGTCTCCATCGAAGACACCTCCAGCGAGGAAACACAATCCAATCGAGGAGATTTGAGTTCAGCAGACTCTGAGAGAACCACCACACCGAGCCAGCCAGATGTGCCACCATCGGCTCCCAGGAAAAGGCCTGTTCCTGAACCTGTTGCCCCCCGAGCAGCAGTCGAGGCGGGGCAACCTGTGAGCCCCAAGAGGGCTCGTAAGGGACTGCAAACTTCTTCTCCGAGCCAGGAGGCTTCGAAAGTAATTATCCTCCATACTCTTACCACTCCTTTTCTATGCCGATTCATTACTATTCACATCGGCTAAGCACCTTTCATGCAGACGAAGGACACTCCTAGTGGGAAAGTCGAGGAAGTGCCGATGTCTTCCGCAAGCCTGGATCTAGTAATCCCTGAAGGTGTAGATGAAACGGTTGCCAATCTGGCCAAGCCCTCAGCAACAACACACGAGCCGATTGTCTCGCCGTCGCCTTTCCCCCTGATCTCAGGAGAGGTATGTTCGCTTCTTTCGACTCATCCTTCCCTGTTTGACGCATACTGACGCCACTTCTGCCTGCCAGGGTTGTGATATCTCAGGCTTGCTGACGTTCGACCCTGAATCCATCGAACCAGCTCCCTCTGCCGCCAACGATGAACCACGAGCAAGCGCTGTTCTACCTCAATTCCAGCGTCTCAAAGCCTTGCTGTCCTCCCCAATCGAGAGGTTGGTCGAGGGTTCTGAAGAGGTGAAGAGTATTCTTGACGAAATCAAGGACCAACTCCCGGTAGCATTGCAGGTGAAGCTTTGGCCAGTTGTGACTCTGTCTTTCTACGGGTCAAGGGTGAAGTTGGCTCGTGAGAGGATCAATCTACGCCACGCCCAACTCCCACTGAAGGCCGATATTGCAGCCAAATGTCAGCGGCTCAATGAGAAAAAGGCGTCTCTGGATGCCAAAACTGACACCTCTGTCAGCACCGCCGAGCTTGCATCCTTAAAAAAGGAATTGGAAGATCTCGAAGAGAAGGTCCGGGCGACTAAAAAGCTCATTCATGACAAGGAAGCATTCATCGCCCGCTCCCAAGACGAAGCAGAAGGCCTCAAAGCTCAACTGAAGACTGATCTGGCAGAAATACGTACCCTGAGCAAGCAGCTAGTGACGGGCAAGGACAATGATGACGTAGCCAAGATCGCCGAGGTGGATCGTGTCCGTGCTGACGCCCTCCGTGCCTTCGAGGCATTCCTTCAGTAGCTTATTCATGTAACCTGACACCTGCTCGTAACAGTCTGAACCTCGAGAGTCGATGGCTGTGCACTGTTTATTTGGCCGATTTCATGTATCGGCCCCCATGTTTCACTGGATATATTTTTTTTACTGGCCGATTTCATGTATCGGCCCCCATATTTTACTGGATATATTTTTTTTTTACTGGCCGATTTCATGTATCGGCCCCCATATTTCACTGTCCATCATCCCACATGCTTGGGAAATATTTCTTGAGATGCTGACCGTTAACAGCCACTGGGAATTTCACACCGTCCAGCTCCTCAAGCATGTACGCGTTGCCCCTTAAAACTTGGTCGACCCTGTATGGCCCGTGCCAATTTGGAGACCATTTACCGTATGCTGCATCCTTAGTTCCCAATGGCAATACAGCTTCCCATACCAGATCACCAACGTGGAACTCCTTTGGTCTCACCTTCTTATTATATGCACGAGCTACCTTGGCTTTGTTCTCTTTAATTTTCTCAAGCGACCACAGCCTAAGTTCAGTTAAATCCTCAACACTGTCACTCATCAGGGCTGCATATTCTTCAGTTGTTAGATCGTTCTAAAAAGTGACACGTCTCGATCCAGCCGTAATCTCCCATGGCAATACGGCTTCTTGTCCATAGACTAGATGGTATGGCGAGGTTTTTATCGCTCCATGACATGACATGCGATAAGCCCACAAAGCTTCTGACAAAACCTCGTGCCAACGCCTAGGGTGCTCGTCGATTTTTCTCTTGATCAGCTTGATAAGGCTCTGATTGGACGCTTCAGCTTGCCCATTTGCTTGAGCATAATATGGAGATGATCGGATCAGCTTAATTCCCGTGTCCTCGCAGAACTCTCTGAACTCGTGAGAAATGAAGACCGAACCTCCATCGGTCGTGATAGTTTGGGGAATCCCGAATCTATGAATGACATGTTCTTTCACGAAATTGATAACATCCTTCGAGTTTACTGACTTCATAGGGACGGCTTCCACCCATTTAGTGAAATAATCCGTAATGGCCAAAATCCACATGTGGCCTTTGCTCGATGGAGGATTGATCTTGCCAATCATATCCATGCCCCAACCTCGGAATGGCCAAGGCTTGATGATGGGGTTCATCGCTGATGTAGGTACCATCTGAATCTTCCCGAATTTCTGACATGCTTGACACCCTTTATAGTACTTAAAACAGTCCTCAAGCATGGTGGGCCAATAAAACCCTGATCGCCTGATCAACCATTTCATCTTGTGAGCCGATTGGTGAGTTCCACAGGCGCCTTCGTGTACCTCGTGTAGAAGCCGATTTGCCTCGGCTGGCCCTAGACATTTGAGCAATAGCCCTTCTAGAGTCCTGTAGAACATGTCATCCCCAATAAGCACATACTTCATGGCCTTGTACCTTATCCGTTTAGGTGCCCCCCGAGCCGAATCTTTCAAGTAATTGAAGATATCGGCTCTCCAGTCGTCCGCCTCCAGGAACTGTACCTGAACATCAGTTCCATCTGCTATGTCTTTGTAGCCTGAAGCCATCTGTGCAAGATCATTCGCCTCGGTATTCTGCGACCGCGGGATCCAGTTAAAGTTTAGATACCTGAACTGTGCCATCAGCTCACGGCATTGCAACCATAATGGGAAGAGTGACTCGCTCTCACACTTGTATTCGTCCGTGAGTTGGGAAATCACCAATTTGGAGTCTCCAAAAAGTTCCACTGCTTCTGCTCCGGCTTCAATGAGCAACTCCATTCCCTTGCGTATTGCCTCATACTCAGCGACATTGTTGGTGCAAGGGGTAGATAGCCTGATGGAGAAGGAATATGTTGCCCCCCAGGGCGACACGAGTAGAATGCCGATGCCGCAACCATCGTCACAAGCCGATCCATCGAAAAACATAGCCCATGCACGTACAGACAGTGCTGCTATATCAGTGTTGATTCGTTCAGCAATAAGATCGGCCAACGCTTGTCCCTTAACCGCTTTGGCGGGTTGATACCGGATATCAAATTCCGATAATGCAAACATCCATTTGCCGAGTCGGCCTTTCAACACAGGAGCCGACAGCATATGTTTTATGACATCTGATTTGCATATGATGATAATCTCTGCTGACAGCAAGATGTGTCGCAGCTTGGTGCAGGTGAAAAATAGGCAGAGGCATAACTTCTCGATCTCAGGATATCTCGTCTCTGCATCCAGCATCCTTTTGCTGATGTAAAACACAACTCGCTCCAGACCATCATAAACTTGCACCACCACCGAGGCGATGGACGTGTCAGCCACCGACAAGTAAATGTAGAACGGCCTATCCTGCTACGGTGGAACCAACACTGGCGGCTTCGTTAGATATTCTTTGATCTCGTCGAAGGCTCGTTGTTGTTCTACCCCCCAGCGGAACTCCTCATCAGATTTAATTTTCACCAGTCCCATGAACGGCTCTATTCTTCCTGACAGATTGGAGATGAACCTTCTGACGAAGTTGATCTTGCCGATGAGACACTGCAGTTCTTTCTTCGTGGTAGGTGGCTTCATTGTTCGCACTGCCTCCTGACTTTTCAGGCCGATCTCAATTCCGCGTTCATGGACCAAGAAACCCAAGAACTGACCGGCCGTCACACCGAAGGCACACTTCTTTGGATTCATCCGTAGTCCGAATTTTCTGGTTCGGTCCAGGACGCGCCGCAGATCGTCCAAGTGTCCTAGTACTGAAGCAGACTTGACTACCACGTCATCGATATAAATCTCCACCAGCTTGCCGATCAGATCATGGAAAATGTAATTCATGGCTCTTTGGTATGTGGCGCCGGCATTCTTCAGTCCAAATGTCATGACTACATATTCAAACAACCCCACCGAACCTGGGACTCTGAAAGCAGTCTTGTGTATATCTTCTAGAGCCATAAAAATTTGATTGTAACCGGCATTGCCATCCATAAAGCTCAAGACCTTATGACCAGCAGCTGCGTTGATCAATGTCTCTGCTACCGGCATCGGATATTCATCCTTTGGAGTGGCTCTATTGAGATCCCGAAAATCTATGGCAACACGCCATCGGCCATCCTTTTTCTCTACAGGTACGATACTAGAAATCCACTCAGCATACCTGCATGGCCTGATGAACCCAGCTTTCAACATTTTCTCGATTTCTTTCTTGACTTCCTCTAAAATTTCGGCCTTCATCTGTCGTGCTCGCTGCTGGAATGGCCGAAACCCTTTTTTAAGCGGGAGCCGATGCTCAATGATGCTCCTGTCTAACCCGGGCATCTCTGTATAGTCCCAGGCAAAGCAATCTGGATATTCTTTCAACAAAGCTATCATCGGACCCCGCAGATTCGGATCTAACTTTTTGCTGATAAATGTCGGTCGTGGCTTATCCCCAGGACCGATGTCAATCTCCTCTAGCTCATCAGCGGATGTAAACCCATATCCCAGCTTTCCGTCACCTGCTAAATCGATGCTGAACACAGGCCAAAGGTTTGGTGAGGATAACAAAGATAATTTGGGCCGATTGCCGGGATCGGCCCCCTTTTTGATTGCATTACTCAAGGAAGGTTTACAACCTATTTGTGCTCTACAATGGTAGGGAATCTCCCTACTACGACTACATGACATGCTTGTCGTAAGATCACTGCTTTTTATTTTTTGTGGCCGATCGCAGGGATCGGCCTTACCACGCACAATCGTGGGCTTTGCTACTCTGTCAGGCCAGTGGATAAGACCAGCCTCACCCCGTTTTTTGTAGCTTCAATGCGCTCACATCCGTCTAGACTGACTCCAGAGATCGGCTCTTGGTCTTCTGCGTCCCAAATGTTCATGCCAGCTATTGAGATCTCGATCGAATCATCTGCATGAATGACCTCCACTTCATCTCCATCCCACTGTATCAGGCATTGGTGCATCGTGGATGGAATGCAGCAGTTAGCGTGAATCCAATCCCTTCCCAGCAAGACAGCGTAGGTGCTTTTGCTGTCAACAATGAAGAACGACGTAGGGATGGTTTTTCTACCCACGGTCAGATCCACGTTCAGAACGCCTTGCGTTTCTGAAGCTTGGCCGTTGAAGTCGCTTAGCGTGACGTTGGTTTTGATCAGATCTGCAGTGGAGCGTCCCAAACGCCGCAGCATGGAGTATGGCATTATATTGACTGCCGCTCCGGTGTCAACCAACATCTTGCGGACAGGCTGCCCATTGATATAACCTCTCAGGTACAGGGCTTTCAGATGTTTGTAGCTCTTCTCCTGTGGCTTTTCAAAGATGACCGGCCGTGGGCCGCAGTCAAACTGTGCCACTGGTAGTTCTTCGGTTCCTGGAGCGCAAAATTCTGACGGAAGTATGAACACCATGTTTGTGTCAGCCGATGTCTTCGCATCGGCTTTTACTGGTTTGGGGCGCCACTCTTTCCTTTTTGGACGGGCCTCCGTCTCCAAGGTTTGCTGAATTTTCACGGCCAGATCAGGCCGGGCTTTCCTTAAAGTGTGGAGGTACTGCACTTCGGCTTCCTCCAAGCTACGTAGCCGCTGAACTCTACGCTTTTGGGAGTGTCTGAGTCCATCGGGGCACCACCTTGGCCGGTGATATCTATCTTCTTCTTCATCCTCTGACTCCTCGAGATCTTTTGCTCGAGATGACTCCCCTTGTCCGTTCTGAGGCCGGAGAGGCCCTAGACGCTTGAACACTGAAACTGGACCTGTGTCATCCTTCTGCTGTCCACATTCCGGGCAGTTGTCGACTGTAGGCAATCGGCTCATTCCCGCATCCCAACAGTACTTGAAGAAAGGACAATCCCAATGTTTATCCACGCCTTCCTTTTCTTTTGACCTTCCCCTAGCGCAGTGCTCATATCTTTCATCATATCTATCATGCCGACGGTATCTCCCATCGTATGCGTCGGTCCGACGATCTCCTTCATCATCACTGTCGTACTGCCGACGTCGGTCATACTGACGCTCATACTTGTTAAGGAGATGCGTGGAGTGTGGCTTCTGATATCGCACGCTTCTCACTTGTTCCTCGGTTATATACCGCCTATCATCATAACGGGGCCGGTCGCGTGGACCGGCCTCTTCCTTTTCTTTGCTCCGGGAGTGGCCGCTTTCCTCCTTATACTTGCCATGGTGGTACACAGGCCCTGCCATGTTAATATCGAACGAGAAATCTAGCTGACGCCTCGTGGAGTGGCTGTGCTCTACCATGTTGATGCCAGGAAACGGGTTTGTGTCCACTTTCATGGCGAACTGCCCAAGGATCAGACGGCCCTGCTCTATCGCCGTTTGGATCTGCCGACGTAGCTCTTTGCAATCATTGGTGGTGTGGGTGAACGAGTGATGCCACTTGCAGTATGATCTCCCGTTCATCTCTTGCGCCGTAGGGATTTTATGGCCTTCGGGTAACTTCAGCTGCTTTTCCTTCAGCAGTAAATCGAATATCTGCTCAGCTTTGCTTACATCGAAGTCGAACCCTTTTGCAGGCCCTTGCTGTTTCACCCATTTGCAGGACACAGGATCTGCTCCCCGAGCCCATTCAGCCACGGCTATCTCCTGGTCTTCTACAAGATCCTCTTCTTCTGTATCGACCAGGCCTATCGGACGTTTGAACTTGTCTTGGTACAACTCAGGGTGGCGCTGCTCATACATTGTCAGTTTCTGGACCATGTGCGCCAGTGAATTGTATTCTACTTGGAAAGCCAGATCCTTGATCGGTGCTGAGAGACCCAACACGGCCAGCTCGACTGCTTCTTTCTCAGTTAAACGAGCCGAATAACATCGGTTCTTGACAGTCCTGAAACGCTGAATATACTCGGCTACCGTTTCTCCCCGCTTCTGCCGCACCTGCGCCAGATCGGCAATGCCAGCCTCTGTAGCTTCTGAATGATACTGAATATGGAACTGTTCTTCCAGCTGCTTCCAGGTCCGGATCGAATCTGGTGGCAACGAGGTGTACCACCCAAAAGCTGGTCCTGTCAGAGATTGCGCAAAGAACCTTACGCGTAACTGATCCGATGCTGAAATCATGCCTAACTGTGCCAAATATCGGCTCACGTGCTCGATCGAGCTAGACCCTTCTGAACCATTAAATTTTGAGAACTCAGGGAGCCGATACTTGGGTGGAAGCGGAATCAGATCATACTCGTTGGGGTACGGCTTGGAATAGCCGATTGTTCTCCTCTTCGGCACGAAGCCGAACTGGTCTCTCAAGATGGTACTGATTTGCTCCACCGTTTGAGCTGCAGGGGCTAAATTCTCATGACTCGTTCCGGTGGCATACTTAGCTAGCCATGCCTGTTTATCAGCGTCCATCCCGGACATCCCTGCTCCTGAAATCCCTACTCCAGAAACACCTGCCCCAGAAATCCCTGCGGTTGCAATCTGGTTCGTGCGCGTCAGGCTGTTGCAGTCCGGCACGTATGTGCACACATATCCATGTGGGATTTCTTTAGGTGGCTCAGACAGGAATTGGTAATCGCCAGGATCACCTCCAATCTTGTAGACGACGTACGCCGGTGACCCCGGTGGCTCCGGAGCTGCAAGCGTGAATGGTAGCTGTGGCCTGGTCTGGAGCGGTCTTTCTCCCTGGTGAGTCCCTAGGGTAGGCCCCGACGGAGAGTACTGATGTTTCATGATCTCCTGAACCACGCGAACCGCGACGCGCTCGAAAGCGTTCACCAGGCTCTCAGAATGGCGGTGAAGAGAATGAGCCACCATGTAATTGACTTCCTGTCGCAGAGCTCTGGTGCGATCCTCTGAAGGAACAGACAGATCCACCTCATCGAGAGCGCCTTCGGGTGAGAACCCTTTCCACCTGATGCCATGCTTACGGGTCCTTTCAAAAGAGCCGATGAGATCGGCTTCGAAGAGAGCTTTGATATCATCATACCTCTTCTTGTGCTCATCAGACAGATCGTCGTACGTGATTGGTCTGTCCCCCATCGCAGCGTCAGATGTTGATGCAGGTGTTGTTGAGTGTCCCACCGGGCGTGCCAGAATGTGTTGCCTGTCAAAACCCACCGGCGAGCAGCGACGAGCAACACGAAGAGCCGGGAGGCTCCCAGAGCTGCTGGTGGGCCCTGGTCCCTCGGTCAACGGCCCGCAAAACTCCGGCACACGTCCTGGCTGATGCAAGGGCGTGCCACCTGACCTATACCTGATCAGGAAGGTGATGGATTGCTTCGATTGGTTTCCTGCATGGCAGACATGTAAACATTAAATACGAGCCTCGATCGGCTCTCAGGTTTCCCTGTGAATCGGCTCAGGTAGCCGATTGTCCCATGGATCTGCATTGGATCTACGATAACATGGGGTTTTGCTTTATCAATACAAGTCAAATCGATCTACGACAGTTTAACGCTTTCACCACATAATTGGAACATCCCACACGTAATTGAGCCTGGTAGATACGAAAGATAACAAAAACTAACCCTAGGGGAGGCCAAAAAACCAACGTAGAGTCAATTCCCGGAACAACTCCTCTCGAATTAGCAAACCATATCCTTACGTACTACTGGACCGTTCAACCCGTTTGTGAGGCCTGACCATGCGGATATTAAACTAATCCTTGGAGAACAAGGAACAACTATGACAGATTGAATCGATTGAATAAAGATCAAGCAAGATGCTGCCCTTACACCCAAAATAGGTGCAAAGGCAGCGAGATCTCTAGGGGCAGCATGACTAAGCAAACAGAAACAAAAAGCACTGATGCTAGCCCAAACAGATCTATGATAACAGTATTACTCGCCATCAACAAGGCTTCAGTACGAGCAACACCAAATAACGCATAAGCAGATGCTGCCTAGATCGCGAGATGCGATCTAGGCAGCACGACGCTTACCTGAAAGAAACCCTCGAAACAAGGGGTGGCGATGCGCCGAGATTGTGTTTGTTGCGAACGTGGTCGTCCTTCTTTCTCAATAACCCTAGGTACATATTTATAGTCCGGAGACTTTCTATCTTTGGAATAAACCTAACAACTCTATCTCTTGTTTAAACCGAAACGTACTCTATCATAATATACAGATACACGGGCAATTAGCCCAAATCCACGCGCAAGGCCGATCCAGCCTCCAAGCCCATCTTGATTACGGCCCGTCTCCTTATCTGGCCAAAATGTGGCGATAACAATTATACTTCATCATTTTGCAAACAATCAAAGTTTTAGATATCAAATATCTTTCACTTCTTATTTGTTTCTGAAACAATTCTTTCAGCTCGATGATCACTTTGATTCTCAAACAATTTTGAAGATCAATTTATCATGAAGGCAAACATATGATCTTTAGATACTAAACTTGAATCGTTGCTCTTAGATTAATACAATTTATTAAATCGTATGGAGCAAGCAAGGTTTGCTAAAGTTTGCAATAGGACTTAATCTTTAGTCTTGACATTCTAACTAAACAACACTAGACCAAAAAGTGATTATCCAGAATTCTATAGTTCTTTTTAACTCAACTAGCTGGATGGCCCGCGCAAATTGCGCGGCTAGCAATGAGATTATTCAAATATTCATGTAAAATGTATATACGTTCTTATTGATAGAATTTTGAAACATTTCAAGTACTTAGACATTCAACTTATATATCTTTGCCCAAAATCCAATTAATTGGCTCTCGTGGCTATGAAATATTTTTACATCAAAGTTCCATTATGTACCAGTTGTAATTCAATAGTGACATCCCTTACTGATTAGGCTCTTTCTTGATCAAACATGTCAATTATAATATCTTTAACATAATCGTCTAATTGAAGTACGATTGCTATGAGCGTGACTTTCATACATAGGGTAAAAATAGTTAGTGTTATAAACATTGCATACATAGGGTAAACTAAACTATGGATGAGTATCAATGTAATTTCAATTTTTAGGTTTTGTGTGTTCCCCCAAACTCCTCCCCTTGCAATGTCTTATATATTTTCTTGTTCACCGACTTTATTTGCATACATCAATGTACGTGTCGTTTTGGGTCTTTGAGGTATCTTTTCCTATCCTTGTATAATTATGCTCGGTCATACTAAACTGAGATAAAATCTTAGCCTATTTTTATCCCTATTAATCCTGCTTCCATTGCCTTGTATTCTCAAACCACTACCTTAAAGGATCTAAAATCTGTAAAAATGAAGAAGAGAAGAATACTATATAAACTAATAATGTAATGATTTACGTGAACTGAGGCAGTACGCTTTAGTATATGTTTCAAGCCTGGATGGCAAGAAGAGTAACTGCAATTTGCTTTCCAGTCTCCAGTCTCCACTCAGCCATCGCAAGTAAGGAATTTTTATGTGCAACCTACAAATAAAAAATAAGATCATTAAAAAATTAAGGCATCATCAGTCGAGTGAATCTGAAAATAAAAGAGAACCGTGCACATTGCTCTTATGGTGATTTTTTACCTTCTTTATTCTGACACACCACCGTGCTTCATGCCCAACTCAGCAGACCACCATGATTCCTGCGAGTAACACATCGTATAGAAACTCAATGTTCAAGAAAATAGTTTTCTTTTTTTATCTGTTATATTGTGCTCTCCATCTGGACCTTGCATAGATGCGAACATCGTTTAATTACAACGTAGGGCCTGGCTGCCTGCAGGCCATTACGGTAGGGCAATACAATTACTTGTTCTTCCGTTCCTCTATACATCTTATCAAACTCCAAGTTTTCAACTTTGATCTTTTCCCCTGCTTCCGCACGACATATATCCATGGCATCTGAGTCCTCGTCCACTCCATCTTTGCAAATGGCCATGCCGCGCCATCGCGACCTCTCTGCTCCACCTCAACATCCTGGCTCCACGTCTCGATGACTCTGTAGCTGTCGCCGGGGCTAACTTCACCACATGGTCCACCTTTTCCGCCGGCCTCTTCCGGCTGTCCGACATCCACGACCATGCCAATGGAACTGTGTGGACGCTCATCTTCGTCTTGACGATTCCAGGTGGATCCAAATCGACGCCTGGGTTGTCTCTCGTACTCCTTTCGGATGACACCACGTTCAGCGTCTGGTCGGCTCCGCACCATCTTGCTCATCAACCGGAACCAAGCCGTCCACGCAATCAAGGAATTTCATATGGATCTCGGTATTATGCTGCAGACGAAGAAATTTGCATGGCCGGCGACGCCGCCATGGCACATCTACGTGATACGGAGAGGGTCTAGGAAGATACGGCTTTTCTTATTGCGATGGGCAACGTGGTGTACACTGCTGCTGATTGAAAAAATTGCAGCTAGATTGGCAGGAGAAGATAGATATTCGAACCGAACACTACATCTAGCTAACGTACGCAAGTTGGTTTTCTCTCCATGTTCTTTTCCCAATCGATCTTGACTCTAGTTCTTTATATGTTTTTTTCTTCCAAATAAGCGTTGTTTTTAGTGCCAATCTGAACCGTTGCTTGGGTTGTCCAATCGGTTGTTAATCTGAGCCGTTCTTTGTCTTGTGTTTTAATTATATAACTAGCATGTTTACCCGCGCATTTGCGCGGCTAGAATTTTGTGACATATTGTTGCCACATGTTTCGAATAAAATAATTCTATCATACTATAATTTTGTATGTATGACTATTTATTTAGGTGAAGAATACTATTGTGTTTTGACCGACAGTATAATCTCTATGTGATGTGATATTTTGGCACATTAGTCCATCTATTTTTGATACATTGGGACTTAGAAGTAGTTACTTTTGGGTTGCATATCACAAAAATGCTTTGTTTAATTAGATTTTTGTTCTACCGTTACATATTCTGTTATATTTCCAAAAGTAATAGCACTGTTATCTTTAGAATGGAATTATACTATAATTTTGTATATGAATTTGTTGTAGGGTTACCTTTGGTTAAACTGTTGACGCACCCCAACTTGCGCTGAATATTTTTCACTCGTTTCTAGCATCCAGCTCTTAGTCGGTGAGCACTAACTTCTTTGCATGATTACCGATTCACTCTGGCTTCACAATTCCAGAAAATAAATATTCTGCCTCATGTCAATCCACTTTTTTATCCTTTACCGGCTCTATTGACGACTTTCGCTTTCGCAGTGCAACTCCGTGTGGCATGGATGCGCATCCCCAAATATTTGGCTAGCATGCTCTTTTTATTAGGTTTGACTTATGCGAGGAAGCTCGCCAGAGCCAGTGATCTCATGCTCGGCCATCATCGTTGCTATTCTGCAAAGTATGTACTGGCTGCTGGGGAGAGAATGAGATGAATCTTGTTGGTAGCTTCTCCGACTCCGCGGTTGACCTGTCATTGGCGACTTACAGTGGCAGATGAAGTCATGAAGAAGAACATGTATGAATACATTATTCTCTCATATCATTTTCTCGATTCTCCTCTTGCCTGCAGTACACATCTACTTGATATGTAGATTTATTCAACTGCTCTATCAAATTAATTCATCATTTTTTGGACACATCTGACCTTTCAAGATATTTTAATCACCATTATAATGGTATTGGTTTATCTGCATTTTTTTATAGTACAATTAAGATAATGAATTACATACCTGAGATAATTACAACGTGTTCCATACAGGCTACATGTTTCTATAACCTCTTGCATAGTAGCATATTTATGCCTTCGGCCTTCATCAAACTGTCTGAATGCAAATTCTCGAGGAGAGGACATTGCCTGTTTGAATCGTCAAAAAATAATCATGCCCACCTAATGTGAACTACATGCCTCGTCAGCAAATTCACAAACCCCCTCAGGCGCCGCACAGGTTTTTTGTCTTTGGGGTTGGCAGGTCGGTTTCAACCTCCTCGTGGGCTTCGGACATCTTTGCTTCTCACCTGATCAATATTTTTATAGGCACTGATGGAAGAACTTTGGGGTAAAGACTGAGTGCACGTTTGTGTTTGTCAGCGTTAGATCGATGTTGTCGCCTTTAGCTAATTTCATGGGGCAAGATCGCCGTTGTGGCCTCCAGCTTCTGATCCACGGGGCGGTCATTGTGAGATATATTAACCCCGATTTGCTCGTCGATCTGCGCAATCCGATCGTGATCATGCCGCTCGAGACCGATCAACCCCAATATATATCTTCGCAGAGCTGCACGACCCAATCGCGTCCATGCAAGACGATCGTGGCATTGGAATGTCCGGCTCGATGTGTGCATCAGGCAACCAAAACTAAATTAAATAGATCGATCCATGCATGTTGCATGGCTGCATCGCTGCATGGTGTATATATGCTAGAGGCATAGATCAGCTGATTTGCTTGAGAAGAGTCTGACCGGACGGGAATACGCGCGGTGGCGGCAGCATTCTTGAGACATGCTTAGGGCTATGAATACGTCGGCAGCGTGGGTAACGACGCCATAGATTATGGCGGCGGCGACGGCGGTGGCCTGCATAATAGAGAGTTTTGGTGACTCGCATTGGGTTTCGGATGAGTCCGTTTGGTTTTCAGATTGCACAATGTGCGTGTTGAGGCCGGACTTCTATGTGTAATCGATTCATGTTGCTTATTTCCTATCCGCGAGTCTCCGCAATCCTTCATCTCAGCCATCCTTTTCTATTGCTTTTGTCTTTGTTAATCTAGACCGTTCATTGTTAGTTGTTTTAATAATATAATAGATAGATTAAGCTAAGTGTCGGTGGGAAACGGTGCCAAAGACTACAACGACTTATGCAAATACAACAAGATTTAGTTCAAGATAATTAGTTCAAGTTAATCAAATTACTAATGAACTCCCACTAAATTCAACATCCCTCGAAGTTGTTTAGTAAAGCATGATCCAAATTCACTACACCGAGACCGATCATCATGTGAATGATGTAGCTTTATTGGTGAACATCAACATGTTGATCATATCATCCATATGACTCATGCTTGACCTTTCAGTCCGTGTGTTCCGAGGCCATGTCTGTACATGCTAGGCTCGTCAAGTCAAACCCAAGTATTTCCGCGTGTGCAAAACTGGCTTGCACCCGTTGTATATGAACGTAGAGTTTATAGCACCCGATCATCACGAGATGCTTTAACACGATGAACTTTCGCAACGGTGCATACATGGGGAGAACACAATTTTATCTTGATCTTTAAGTGAGGAATCATCTTAAAATGCTACCGTCGCGATCTAAGCATAATAAGATACATAAAAGGATAAACATCACATGCATATAATTTTATGTGACATGGTATAGCCAATCTCCGCACAATGATCTCCATCTTGTGCGCGCCGGCATGATCTCCATCACTCCACCATGATTGCCTCCACCACGAATAGCAACTACAACTATTGCTAACTACTTAGCGATAAAGTAAAGCTATTACATGGCGTATAAGAAGTTGACACGCAGGTCATACACAATTATAAAGACAACCATATGGCTCCTGCCGGTTGTGAACTCATCGACATGCAAGTCATGAAATATTACAAAACATGATCATCGCATACATCACATATATCACATCATATCTTATGGCCATACCATATCACAAAACACTCCCTGCAAAAACAAGTTAGATGCCTCTACTTTGTTGTTGCATGTTTTACGTGACTTATGGGAGTAGCAAGTTAAGAACGATTCTTACCTACGAAAAGCCACAACGGTGATATTATGGTTGCTAACATCCGTTGTAAATCTCATGACTACTATAGTGAGAGAAACTGGCATCCACCAGCCGCATGTGTGGAACAAGCCACACGTCAAGTGCGGAGCCGGTCTCGCGAACGAGGTCGCGTAAAGTTGGCCTGGACCGCTTCGATCTCACTATGCCGCGCCATAAGAAATACAAAACAAAGAGGTTTGCAACAGAAAACATCAACGCCCGCAACAAGCATGTTGCGTTCTACTCGTGAAACACATCTACGTATAGATCTAGCTCTGATACCACTGAAGGGTTTCGCAGCATAGTAAATCAAAAATTTACCTACGAATGCGAACAAGAAAACCAAGATCTAATCTAGGAGATGTAATCAACGAGAGAGGTAGATGATATCTTCATACCCTTGAAGATATCGCACAGCGGAAACGTTCAACAGAACATGGATAATGTAGTCGTACTAGCCGTCTCCTCCCCGCGATCCGATCCGATCCTACGCCGCAAGTGGCGGCGCCTCCGAGAGATGCACACGTACGGCGCAGTGATGTCTCCTCCTTCCTTGGTCCATCAAGTATGGTGGAGAGATAGATTGGATCTGCAGCACGACGGCGTGGTGCTTATGGTGGAGAGTTTCTGCGGCAGGGCTTCGCCTACGCACAGTCGCGAGAGAGGGAGGTGGAGGGGCAGCAGTTGGCCGGCGGCTAGGGTTGGAGTGGGAGGAGGCTGCGCCCCAGCCCCTCCTTATATGGGGGGCTGGCCGGCTGCCTTGGCCCCTCCTCCAAGCCCTAGGGCGGCGGCCTAGGGGGAAGAGTGGGGGGCAAGTTTCCCCCCCTCCTTCTGGAAGGTTCCCTTAGGGTTTCCCCTAAGGGCTGGCCGGCTGGGCCTTAGGGGCCTTGTGCGCCTGGCCCAAAGTGGCCAGGACACTTCCCCTTAGGCCCACATAGGCCTCCGACAAGTGGGCCCACGTTGGTCCCTCTTCGGAACCTTCTAGAACCTTCTGGTACAATACCAATAAACTCCGAAACGATTTCGGAATCCAAAAACTGCTTTCCTTTATATGAATCTTATTCTCCGGACCATTCTGGAACCTCCCGTGATGTCCTAGATCTCATCCGAGACTCTGACCAAAAACTCATAAACCAATTATCCATTCTATCCTAGCATCGATGCACGTTAAGTGTGTGACCCTACGGGTTCGAGAATATGCAGACATGATCTTCTATCAATAATCAACAGCGGGATCTGGAAACCCATATTGACTCCCACATATTCATCGATGATCATATCGGATGAACCACGATACCAGGATTCAATTAATCCTGTATATGTATTCCCTTCGTCATGCGATATTTTACTTGCCCGAGATTCGATCGTCGGTATCGCCATACCTAGTTCAATCTCATTCACAGCAAGTACTTTACTCGTTCCGTAATCCGATATCACTTTGTGATTAACTCCTTAACCACGTGCTTGCAAGCGGTGTTGATATCGATTACCGAGTGGGCCCGAAGTATATCTTTCCGACTCGGGAGGGACAAATTCCATCTCGATACATACAACCCAACAAGTACTTTCCGATCACCTGAGAGACACCTTTATGATCACCCTATCATAGGATGACGTTTGATGACCTCAAAGCTTTCTTCCGATACCAGGGAGTTGTATTATCTCATGGTCTAAGGAATACAATACTTGACATAGGAAAAAGCTTCGCAAAGATGAACACAATGACACGATCTAATTGCTCTGCTTTATTTGGGTCTGTCCATCACATCATTCTCCTAATGATATGATCTCATTATTAATTGACAACTCATGTCTATGGTTAGGAAACCTTAACCATCATTAATCAATGAGCTAGTCCATAGAGGCGTACTAGGGACACGGTGTTGTTCACAAACCACACAAGTATTAATGTTTCCGCTTAATACAATTATAGCATGGAGTATAAACATTATCATGAACAAGAAATATGATAATAACAATATTATTATTGCCTCTAGGGCATATTTCCTTCACTGAGGGACTACCTCAAGCTGTGGAGTGCGATCCAAGGCGTTCCTAGGCGTGGCTTCGACGAAGCGGACACATTTCGCTGGAAGTGGACCGCTAATGGGAGTTACACGTCCAAGTCTGCCTACCTAACGATGTTCCATGGTACTAGGGCGTTGGCGGGGGCGGCGAACGTGTGGAACTCCTTTGCCCCGCTCAAGCACAAGTTTCATGCATGGCTTGCGCCGCGTCGGCGGTGTTGGATGGCGGATCGTCGTCGTCGGAGGGGGCTCCCCACACACATCATGTGTCTGCTATGTGGCTCTCGTGAGGAAACCATAGACCACATCACGTTGCAGTGCCCTTTCGCGGCGGCTATGTGGACGGGTGCTGTTACTCGCCTCGGGCTGCCTAACATCGTGCCCTCTGATCGCGTGGAGCTTGGGGAGTGGTGGCCGTTGGCCATCTCCCGCTTCACGGCATCGGATCGTAGAACGGCCAACTCGTTCATCTTGCTCGTCATGCGGTCTTAGTGGCTTGAGAGGAACGCACGGGTGTTCAACCATAAGTACACCTCGGTGCAAACGTCGCTCCGCTTGCTGCTTGATGAATGGGCAGCCTGGATGGTGTGTAGGCGTGGGTATAGGAGAGGAGTCGAGTAGCATAGCCCGGGCGCCCTGCATGGCGCCCTAGGTGGTGTGGTGGTGCTTCTGCTTCTCCCCTCGCTTCGGAAGTGTACTCGGCCTTCGGCCGTTCCCCTTATGCTTAATACAAAGACGCACAGATCTCCTGCGTTTAAGTTTAGAGAAGGGGAGGCGCACTGAAGCAAAAGTGTCTTCTGTAACTATGTAAAAACTTGCAAAGTGTAGCAAAAAACTATTGTAACATTCTGCATACATCAAGGTAGCAAAATGGAACAGTGTATGTAACAGATCCCTAATTATTGTGCTCAAATCACCTAACATTACAGAAGAGCATTTACAGCAGTTTAGAAAACTCTTGTAGTATACACCCAAAAATCATTGCAGCATTTTATACGTTTATACACAATAAAACAGAGATGAGATTCCAGCAAATCGCAGCACTACTCTCCTTAACATAAACAAATTCCCCCAAAACTAACATAAGTGCCGTGCTAAGCAGCCTAGCGTGGCGGAGGTAGAGCAGACGCACAACAGAGTGGTTGTGGACATTTCTCGCATCCTCGTCCAGCGTGCAAATGCGGGAGCGCCTTGAGATATTGCAGAGCGTTTTTCGGTGGTTAGCTCTCCAGGAGATGGTCATGGTTGCAGTCCACAAGCCGGGTTAACGATGGGTGGCGGCAAGGGGTTTGGTATAGGGAGGAGCGTTGGATCAGGATATAGGAGACAGAGCACCGTAGGATGATACGTGGTCCACGCGCTGGACGGATAGGATAAGGAAGCACCTCGCACGCAAAGTGAACCATTTGATCGACCATCCTGCAGATAATTCACCCATTTCCTATTTTTTTCGTAATTTTCACATCTTTTTCTATTTTGCAATAAAGAACACACCCAAGACTGAGAGCATCGCTCTCCACTATCGCTACCTTAGATACGCGATGAGGCGGCGCTAGAATTTTCCGTGACAGCAACCACAAGAGAGAATTCATTCAGAGAGCGCACAACCTCTTCCACATCTTGCTTGGTGTCCCCTCTGTGGAGATCTCATACGTGTGTCGTCTTTCCACTGCTCGAGCTCATCATCAACGGTCAACTCATGTGGATGCCCTTTTGTTTAAGAAAAATAGAGCACATGAATCTCGAGCCATGTGGATGAGATAACCTTGAACATGAAAATCAGCAAAAAATATGAGACGCTTAATCACCAAGATCTGCTTATGCCGTTGCATATTAGGATTCACCTTTAAAAATATTTATATTTACATTTCAGCTATGTTCGAATTTTGAATTAATGCATCGGGTAAAAAAATATATGTCAAACTACCTATTCACTGAATGCACTGGCCCTTCACACCGGCAGTACTAAAATAGAGTGTGTTTTATGAATAAAGATAGTACCCTACATCGTGGAAAGGGCATGCCTATAAGAGACCGTAGGCCTAGAGCTCATATATACACACTTAACACGTAAGTATTATATGTTTTGAGAAGGACACATAGACCCGGCCTCTGCATCGATTTCAGTTTATTTGTTCAGATCAAATATTATACATAGCCATGTGAGACATCGGGATTGTAAATTGCACTTCACATATCAAGTGTAGGAACTAAATAGCGTGTTAAATCATGGGACGCGATCTTGGCAAGGCAGCGGTCATCGGTGTGTTAAGATTGTGGTTGGCCGTGAGCCCCCAACGAGCCTAAAATCCGAGCTGGAATAGGCTAGTTAGGATTCGACCTTGTCCATTACCAAGATGGTTGGTTTCCTATTTGGAAAAGATTACAAGGATAAGGTCAATTGACAGTGACTAGAAATCCTCGCCATATCACCTACAGTGGAAAACCAGCTAGCCATTCGCTACTATACAGCGTAAACAGTGTCACAAATACATAGTTATGGGTTAAAAAGTGGGTTCATTCATTCATTCCATTAAAGTATAAATTTATTGTCTAGTCTTTTTAATTTGATATTTTGGTTGCATTGGCTAGAGTATGCAGTTACATGGTAGCAGAGCCAAGAGATCTTGAGTTCAAGACACGGCTGGCGCAACATAAAATAAAACTTTTACAGCCCATTTTCGGTCCACGTTTAGGTCCGAGGAAGCCACATGTGAGGGGAAGTGTTATAGTATAAATGTATTGCCTAATTTCTTTCATGTGATCGATCTTTTGATCGGATTGGCTAGAGTATGCAGTTCTACACATTCCACGTTTAACCATATCAAACCACCCCTAGACACTTATACATTACCCATATAGTCTAATTGTTTTGTGCCTACTTCTTTGTTTCTTGTTCGAGTGGAGTTGTGCGGTTGTGTGAATCCTAATTATTCAAATGCTGGATGTAATGTTATATACCTTTTAGGTAATAAAATGTCCTTTATCACAAAAAATTGGCATCAAAATTTTGTTCATAGAAAATTCAATCCCAACTTATGCATGTGTCTCTTTTTGGCGGTAGGTGCTTGTAAATTCTTTTTTATACTGTATTCATGTGCATCAGGTTAGCATTATTGGACTCCATCGCCGCCGGAGTTCATGCCCTCACCGGCAGAAGTGGCCAGGAGGTCGGGGACATGTTTACACTTGACATGGATGTTAGCGTCAATGGCAGCGCCCGCTGCATGGACGACATTGCTAGAACCGGTGATACGATAGAAGGCCGAGGGCTACACACCTACGTTCAAATCAAGAAATATTATGATCTTTAGTTCCTTTGTAAACATTTGAACTTGAATCACAAGTCCACAAGGACCAATGCTAAACATTTTTCCATTCTCGGTTGTGTGAGCATATACTAATTAAGATTTTCATTTGGGGGCTACGCCTGAAAGCAATACAAGATTGTGCTCTCTTACAACTACGTACCCAAACAACATGATTGAATGTCAGTAGCTGGAATCTAAATTTTGCCCGACTGCAATCAATAACCACAATTGTTTTAGTCTTAAAATTTAGTTTGTAGAAGGAATTAAAGAGTGTATGTACAAAACTCATTAATCAGCATCTTTTTCAATAGTTTGATCAACATGTGTTCAGATGGATCAAAGTTGTTGTCATATCTTATGGCTCCTTTGATGCATACAATTTCTTAAAGGGTTTGTGTTGGATTGAGATCCTATGAAAAAATTTATGTGGAAGCCGTTCGATTCAAAATATCATATCTCACAGGAAATAATCTCTCATAAATCTTGTAGAATAAATTTTAAATTGTGAAGGAATTTGTTATACCTCATGAAAAAAAATCCTTTGCCACAATCAAAGAGAATGCTTTTCATGGCAGATTCAACTGGACATGGGCCTATGCATTTTCTATTCCTACACTTTTCCTACCATATGAATCAACTTGGAACTTAAGGTTGTCATCGGAAAAAGATGTTTTGGATCTTCTTGCGCCAAAGTCAACCACTTGTACAGTTGTACAACAAATAAGAATGAATCCAAAAAAACATGTAATACCAAATTAAACCATCAGGATTTCAACTGTCTTTGCAAAAAAAATGAATGCATACCTCTCTTCCCAAACCTGAATGTACTTTCTATAGAAAAAATGTCGGGAAAATTTTGGATCTCCAAAATACAATGCTAGCTAACTGCATGTCCCCTTGGTTGGCATATGCATGCTAAAACGTACCAAGCACCAATGTATTATAAATGCAAAACATTGAGCGTCCTCTAGATAAGGCTATTCATAGTGAGGAGTATCATGTAATAGTATCATATACATATAATACCAGTGCATAATATCATCCCTATAATGCATAGTAGCATCCCATGATAAGGTATCATTCTTTTCATTGAATATTGTGCCACATCAGTTTTTTGCAACTTGGAATGCATGATACTAAGTATGATACTATTGTATGATACTAAGTATGATACTATTGTATGATACTATTGTATGATACTAAGTATGATACTATTGGACATGTTTCCATGACATTTCATACCGGACCGGCAGAATACAAGCATCTTATGTTAAAACACAAACTCAGAAGAACTGAGACGAACAGCCATTGGTTCCAGTAGCAACTTATATACTACAACACTTGACACAAAACAAACACATTACAATATTACATATCCAAACGACATCCTGCTACACAAATGGCATCCAGCTAGCTACTGCGAACGACGGAAACCATGTGTGGACATGCTGTACCGATCAATCACTGGATCACTAGAAACTTGTAATGTACTTGACTTAAAAAAGAACAGAACTATCTAGGGAAAAGCCAAGTCGCTGATGGCTTCTCTCCCTTGCACAATCCTATGGGAAGCGGCGAGTGTACCGCCCCATCCTTCATGTCATAGATTATGTAAGAGCTCGACGTATCCTCAAATTTCCATCTTTCGATATCCTCCAGGAAGAAGATACGATTCCCCTTTTGCCTGTATTGAGAAACACAGATAGACTGGGAGCTTCTACCCACAAACAGTACCTGATCATCCCCCACGCTCGTCACTTGCACCCACTTTGCCGCTCGGAAGTTTGCCTCAAGCACCTCAAATTCGATCCGCACTACCCTGAATGTAATATCCAGGACATCCCCAAATTGCTGTTCAAAGGCCCTTCTGCGGACAAGCAGTAGTGCACCGCAAGACTCAACCAGGTAATTCCGCGTCCCACATGCACCACTAAAAGCCGAAGATGGAAAGAAGAAAGGAGCCTCAGTGACAACACGTTCAATCCGAGACAATCTCAACTTGCCACTGTCAATGTCCTCTTCAACAATGATAGAACAAAGGTCACCGTCATAATCAGCAGTGTACAACTTACCTCCATAGAACATCACATCTTCTACTAAACTGATCCTTCCAATTGCACTTACAAACCATGATTTAGCTCCCGGACGGCAGAATGCAAGTGTATAGAGGTTCCCAACTCTAACCATCGCCGCAACAAGGACTTCTGAGCAAACGACTACCTTCCATATTAATATTCCAACATCGGCATTCAACACTGTATTGGGTATCTCATGGCCATTAATAACTTCATGAGGCTCGTCAATGAGGTTGAAACAATACAGGTCAGGAAGCTTCAAGGTGGCCTTGGAGAAGGTGTTAACCAAGGAGCAGGTATTGTCACTTGAGAAGACAAGCCACTCATCAGAGCTGCTGTGGAAGCCAGCACTTTTTGGGATCTGGAAGGATTCACTGCGTGGTAAGGTGAATGCGGTGCCATCGGAGAGGACAAGGCATGGCAAAGGTTGGGGAATGCCAGGGTGCCTTGCAGAAATGCACCAACGGCGGCATACAGCTGCAACCCGGATGCGGTCAGTGTGATCAGGCAGGCAGACAAGGACATCGCCTAAAAGCTCTGGTGGGAGATCTGACCATGATCGCTGGTCATTTGTCTGAGCCATCTTGCTGGTGCAAATCTGCTTTGCAAAGACAAAAACATCAGATTAATAGTAACAGGGTGACAATTTGCATCATCACAAGTTCTATAACAGTAATTGTCATGAGAGAACACAGCCACAATATATGGTTTGCGAAATAACTATGATCGGAAGCATAGAAAGCATTCCCCTATTTAACTTTGAGCCTTTCTTCCTTCTAGGGAAAAGAAAAACAGTAAGTAATTCGGTAATCTAAACCCTCAGAAGATTTAAGATGATCTTGTGTTATATATGCAGGTAAAACTATTTATTTTTATCTGTCCATTTTGAACAGAGCTAGTGTACAAAAAACATATATTAACATCAGGATGTCCAATGTAAAAAAAAAAAAACATAACTTGGTTGGTCTGAGTTTGTGGTTTTGGTCCATTCTTCCCCTTTCTTTGAGTTTTCCAACAAATTAAGATTTATGAATTCTGCATGCCTAATAATCGACTCCAATCATCCTATGTTTACCACCCTTAAAAGCTAGATCGCATCCCAAGCAGTAAAACAAGCACAAGTGGTGTGGTCTATGTCTATCTGACCGATTAAATAAGAAACTGAAACCAATCGGCTATAGAAACGATTACCATCTGGAATCGAGCAGGGTTAAGTTTGGAAGCCGTGATATATATTTAGCTCAACAAGCGTATGCCTGTTGATTCAGTAAGCTAGAACAAGTGAGCAATCCAACACATTATGTGTACTAAATCAAACCTCTGCTGCTAAAGAGCAACAGGGGGATCTGAAAATTAAGCCCAAATCCACTAAATGCAGCGTCCGCTAAAACAAGATCAGGTCCCCACCAGTGAACTCTGACGCTAGCACAAACGAACTGATGAGCACCATGGTCAGCGAATCAAGAACCCTAACTGAAACCACCGGCCGGAAAAGTATCAAAGAACACAAACTAGACGAAGAAATTCGAGACGCGACAGCCGGTTGTTGTTACCATTTCTGTGCTGGATCCCTGAACGGCACCTCCCAGCGCGCTCGCCGGCGGCGGCGGCGTGTGCCCGGCCGAGTCGTGCGCGTGTGCGGTTGCGGTTGCCCTGGGACCCTGAGGACGACGCTCTCTATTCTGTTTCTCCATTCTTCTGAAACCTCTCGCTTTGGCTGAAGTGGGTTCAGTATAACCGAGACGATCAGGCTGCTGAACACCTGGCGTGCAAAGAGCTCAGCGGAACGACACGTACGAAACACCGAATAGATTCACGTACGTACTACCCAAAGGCGCGTGGGACCCGTCCTGCTTAATTTTGTTTCTCGTGGACGCGTGCAACTGGCTGCGGGCGGCGGGCGCACCATCAATCGCGTGAAAATTGAATGGAAAACTGACGGTACGCTCATGTTTCTCTCGCTTGAAAGGAGCCGCGCGCGTCGAAAGTCCAAACGTAAGACTGGACAGACGAGCTGCCCCTGTGGCGACTGACCCTCCGTGGTCGTTTACTCCTTGAGCGTCCCCTTCCCCTTCAGATCCGGCATCTCTCCTCCCCATCTCCGGCGGCCACGGTGGCCGGCGGTGAGGGGAGGGAGGTCCGGTGGCCTTTAGTTAGCTTTTCTAGTAGTATTAGGTTCTCTAATAAGCTAGATCTCTGGTTTGGATGTCTTCTTCTCCTCTGGTTTTCTTCCATGGTGGCCGGAATTGAAGAGTTGGGAGATGTCTAGGACGGTAGATCTGCCGTTTTGGGTGTGGTTGGTGATATCCCCGGTGCCCCTTCTTCCCTGATGCTCCTTGGTGGCGGATCGGGTCAAGATAGAGCTGGTCGCCAAGTTGTGGCTGTTAGGAATAGACAAGTTGTATTCCATAGGGGCTAAAGGCCACATATATATACATGTACAGGTATGGAAATATGCAGGAAACCCCCTAACAGAATGAGAAAATACAATATACAAATATACATCTAACAACCCCCCTCAAACTCATGGTGGATCCACAACACTGAGTTTGGAAAGAAAGAAACTATGATGTGCTCTAGTCTGTGCCTTTGTAAAGAAATCCGCTAACTGCAACTCTGAAGGCACATAGTGGAACGCAATCACCTGATCCTGCACACTAGCACGTGTATAAAAGGCATCAACACCAATATGCTTGGTAAGCTCATGCTTTACCGGATCACGTGCAATACTGATAGCACATGTACTCTCAGACAAAAGTGTAGTGGGTGTCGTAACAGAGACCCCAAAGTCAGCAAGTAGCCACCTCAACCAGGTCACCTCAGTAGTCAACAAGGCCATAGCTCGCAACTCAGCCTCTACACTCGAACGGGAAACTGCGGTCTGTTTCTTCGTCTTCCATGCAATAAGCGAACCACCAAGAAACACACAGTAAGCAGAAAGCGAACGGCGATCCATAGGATCGCTCGCCCACGTAGCAGCCGAGTAGGCCTGAAGATGGAGAGAGCTGGAACAAGGGAAGAAAAGACGACGAGTGATCGTGCCACGAAGGTAGCGCAGAACACGGAGGAGATGACTATAGTGAACAGTGGTAGAAGCTGAGACAAACTGACTCAGAATATGAACAGGATAAGAGATATCGGGATGAGTGACAGCAAGATAGACAAGACTCCCAACAAGATGACGATAACGTGTCGGGTCAGAAAGAGGATCACCATCACTGGCATGAAACTGTACATTGAGCTCCATAGGGGTCTCAACAGTGCGCTTATCCCCAAGAGCAGCATGAGCAAGAAGATCCTGGATATACTTTTCCTGGGAGATATAAAAACCATCACAAGTGGAGGAAACTTCAATCCCAAGAAAGTAACGAAGAGGACTAAGATCAGTCATAAGAAACTGATCACGAAGACGGGCCTTAACAAAGGCAATATACTCTGAATCATCACCAGTGATGATCATATCGTCAACATAGAGTAGAAGAAGAGTGCGTCCACGAGGAGAAATATGAACAAACAGCGCAGGATCATGAGCGCTAGGGGAGAAACCAGCAGCAGTCACCACAGAGATGAAACGCTCAAACCAGGCGCAAGGGGCCTGTTTCAGGCCATAGAGAGAGCGCCGAAGACGGCAGACCATCCCATCAGGAACAGAATACCCAGGAGGAGGCTGTATATAAACCTCCTCACGCAGCTCACCATTGAGAAAGTCGTTCTGAACATCAAGCTGAGACACAGACCAGTGGCGAACAGAGGCGACAGCAAGAAGAGTCCGCACAGTGGTTGATGTCTACGCACTTCTATTCTTGTAGACACTTGTTGGGCCTCCAAGTGCAGAGGTTTGTAGAACAGCAGCAAGTTTCCCTTAAGTGGATCACCCAAGGTTTATCGAACTCAGGGAGGTTAGAGGTCAAAGCTATCCCTCTCAAGCAACCCTGCAATTACGATACAGAAAGTCTCTTGTGTCCCCAACACACCCAATACACTTGTCAGATGTATAGGTGCACTAGTTCGGCGAAGAGATAGTGAAATACAAGTGGTATAGATGATTATAAGTAGCAAACGTGATGTGAAATAAATATCGCTGCGAGCAAACAAGTAACAAAATAGCAAGTAAACGGTGTGCAATGCTTGGAAACAAGGCCTAGGGATCATACTTTCACTAGTGGACACACTCCCAACAATATAACATGAATGAACAAATAAATAACTTCTCTCCACGATGGTACTCTGAATTACTCTCCTATTGAATAACACTAATTATTGCGTAGTGGCTACAGAAGCACCCCTTAAAGTTCATCAAGTACTTGACAAACACCACTCATAGAGATATCCAAATCAGATCACAACTCAAGATAGAAATCATTGCAACTTAGACCAAGTACTAACACGGTGCACACACTGTCAACATTACACCATGAAAGGAGGAATAGATCACTCAATACTATCATAGTAATAATTACTCTCATAATCCACAAGAGATCACGATCATAGCCTAAACCAAGTACCACCACAATGCACGCACTGTCACCGTTACACCATGGCAGGAGGAATAGATTACTTTAATAACATCACTAGAGTACACTATAACAATTAAGCATAGGAGTAGCATAATATCTGAATAATAACATCTACTTGTTCAACATGATACAAAGCTCACGATCACATAAAGATCACATCATGGGAGAGAGAGGTGAACCACGTAGCTACCGGTAGAGCCCTCAGCCCCGGGGGTGAACTACTCCCTCCTCATCATAGGAGACAGCAAGGTTGATGGAGATGGCGGTGAGGTCGATGGAGACGGCGGAGACGGCGATGGAGACCGATGGAGATGGCTCCGGGGGCACTTCTCCGTCCCGGCAGGGTGCCGGAACAGAGACTTCTGTCCCCCAAAATTCGTCGGTGGCGGCGGCGGAGCTACGGAACTCTTTCTGGAAATCTGATCGGGCCCTTAGGTTTTTCTCGTCGGGGGGTACTTATAGGCGAAGGGGCGTCGTCAGAGGTGGAGCCAGGCTCCCTCACACATGGGTGGCGCGGCCAGGGGCCTGGCCGCGCCAGCCCTATGTGTGGGGCCCTGGTGGCCCCTCTCCGTCTCTCCTTCGGATCTCTGGAAGCTTCCGGGAAAAATAAGACTTCAGGAACTTGTTTCGTCCAATTCCGAGAATATTTCCTGTGTATCACTTCTGAAACACAAAAACAGCAGAAAACATGAAACTGGCACTGTGGCACTTGTTAATAGGTTAGTTCCGGAAAATGCATAAAAGTGCCACTAAGTGTAACGAAACAATAGGCAAATGGTGTAAAAACAAGCATGGAGCATCAAAAATTATAGATACGTTTGAGACGTATCAAGCATCCCCAAGCTTAACTCCTGCTCGTCCTCGAGTAGGTAAGTGATAACAAAAGAAATAATTTTTGAGGTGACATGCACCATCACAATCTTGATCATACATATAAGCATTGTGAGTTGGGATCATAAGAACTTAAAACATGGGCATGAAAGATATAATCTTGACAATAGAAACTTCGCAACCATGTTGTAAACATGCAAATGAACACAAACAAAAGATCATGAAAATGAAACAATGAAAGTCAAACGTGTGTTCAAATCATAAGGAAAAACATACAAATGGTTTTCAGCTTGTCCTTCAAAGAGAGCAAAACATAAATGCATAGGACACCTTCAAGTTTAAGAGGGCGACTAGATACAAATAATTTAAGAACAAGTGAAACCAACAATATGAATCAATCAATGAACTTTTGGACAATGCATATCACACTAAGAATGACAACTATGCTCTCTTAATGGTGCATAAAGAAAGAAGGTGGTGACTCAACATAAAAGTAAAAGAAAGGCCCTTCGCAGAGGGAAGCAGTGATTGCAAGTTTTATAACCTTCAAAAATTATGGTACTTACCGGCTTTGAGCTCTCATTGCCCCCATCATAAGCATCTTGAATGGTTAAAGTTAATGCGAGAACAATTATGATGCATATGCTTGACAAATCATAAGTTGAAAACCTTGTGTCCCGTGAATACGAGTACCCAAACCATGCTACTTTACTTAGAGTCCCAAGCAAGGCTATTGTCATTGTAAGTATATGCATATCATTGAGAACCGCCAATGGGGTACCTCCGTGCCCGATGACATGGAACAAGCCCACACCAAAATGACAGGACAAGCAGACAATGAACACCTCGACATCTCTTTTATTTGCTATATTGTTTAGCTTTTTATTATGAGATGCGTCGTCGAATGTTCACCATGGGTATGCTGCAAATTTCCACCATGAATTATGCATGGCTTAGATTGGCGGCCCGGCGTTTCCCTAACACATATAAAAACTCCATGATCCTCACAAGATTCCCAATTCATTTCACATCGCGGGCATCCATAAACAAAAGATCACGATATCAACTCAAATAAGAAGTGCAATGTTGAAAGCTTGCCCATGACTGCATGGCTGGGCTAGAATCCAACTTACAACTTGCAAGCATAACAACTCAACATAAAAGACCACAATGTCAAATTTTTAAGAACAGGAAAAAGTAAAGTGTGCCTTCCGGTTCGTGAGAGCTTTACTGACCGAATTTCGCATAACACTGGTAAGAGTTTAATTTGAAGAGAAAATAAAAGCAAGTCAAATTTACTTGGAATAGCAAATTGCTAGTAGGTATGTATGGTGGACACAATGGCAAACTTGGCTTTTAGGAGTTGGATGCACGAGTAGAGCTCATACTCAGTACAAGGCGAGGGCTAGCAAAAGACTGGGAGCGACCAACTAAGAGAGCAGTAATGGCCATAATCATGCAAAGCGACAAAGCGACATTAAAAGAAGCATACGATGGCATCAAAAGTCAAAAACTAAATGATCATGAAGGCTAATGGCGACTTTGTAAGAGTCTAACATGTGTGAGCATGCGCCAAGTCAACCCAAATAAAGCATCAAGGAGAAAACCAAAATAATGCTTCCATACAATAAAAACAACGCATGATTTTTTCACAGGCTCATTAAGCAATCTCAGTTATTTGAGACAAGTCATGCTACAGCAAAACCACTAAGCATACTATCAAAAAGACATCAAGCATGACATGAAAAAGTCTAAGCCGCAGTCTACACAAGCTCCTTCTTGTACCACTATTTTGCACAAAGCTTTTTCTCTTTTCCAACACCATTTGAAATTTTTATAAACACCTCTTTTGATGAAAACCAATAAAGATCAGAGGCAAAAATACACCTTGATGAAAATATATGACAAGATCTGAACGCAAATCAAGGCGAAAACGAAAACCAAAAGCAGTAGCAGAAAAAGTAGAGCGCTCGATTTTTAATAAGAGTGAAAACTAGAGCGTTCTTTGCAAATGAAAACGAGTACATCTCCTCCAAAGGAAATTTGTTGGGGTCCAACCATTTATTGCAGCAAACAAACAAACTAAACAAACTAAGAAAACTAAAACAACTGACGCTCCAAGAAAAACACATAGTGCATGAAGCAATAAAAATATAGTGTTTTGAAAGGTGACCTGATTTTTGCCGATGAAGAAGGGGTGCCTCGGGGGCATCCCCAAGCTTTGACGCTTGTACTTCTTGGATATTTCTTGGGGTGATGCATGGGCATCCCCAAGCTTGAGCTTTTGTCCATTCTTCAACTCATCTCATCATTCTCCAATCCCTACACTTGAAAACTTCCTTCATACAAAACTAAACACAAATCTATTAGCAACATTAGTGTAAGCATAAAATATATTCAACCTCTTTTGCTTCAGGTTTCAACCTAAAACCACCACTTATATAGCATATACTGCTGTAGCAACTCCCCAAAAAGTTCCATGATCAAAAGAACTCAAAAGAAAGCGATAAAATGGCAAACACAAATATTGGCAGAAATCTGTCAAAACTGAACAGCTGACAAAGGTCGAATTTTTGAGGGATTTTCTGTTGCTCAAATCAAAAAGTGTTCAACTAAGAAAAGTTTGGATATAACCTGGGGCATATGCACAAGAAATCGCAGGTCCAAAAGATAAACAGAGAATTTTCACGAATTTTTACGGTGCAGCACCGAAAACAGTTTTAGGACAGCAACATCCCCAAATCTTTACCTCACTCAAATTAGAGGCTTCTCTTGGCACAAAAACGAAATAAACAAGATAAGGAGCGGTCATTACAGTAGTAATAACTTCCAAGACTCAAATAAAAGAAAAAGTACTGAAAATAAACAATGGGTTATCTCCCAAGAGTGCTTTTCTTTAACGCCTTTGAGCTAGGCGCAGTAATTTGCAAAGATGCTCATGTGGGCGCCATATAAAAGTTTGAGGCAAAGGCGCCATATAAGAACTTGAAGCAATAGAGAGCATCAAAAAGCATGTATGAAACACATTTAAATCTAAACCACTTCCTATGAAAAGTAGTCTTGTAAAGAGACAAGTCATGAAAGCGCAAAGCAAAAAGCATAGGAAGGCAAAACAAGTACAACTTCAAGAATTGCAACATAAAGAGGGGAAACTCAATATTGTTGAGATTCATCAAACCATGTTTCCCTCTCTCATAATAACTTTCAGTAGCATCATGAATAGAATTAACAATGTAACTATTACATAAAGCATCCCTATCATGAGCCACATGCATAAACGGATTAATACTCGCCACATGAACAATAGTAGTAGGAGCAGAATCAATAGAATAATTATTCTCATCACCATAATCATCAAAAACAGGAGGCATATTGCAATCATAACTAATTTTCTCCTCAAAAGTAGGTGAACTGAAAATATTATACCCATCATCACAAGCTAGAGAACTATTATGTCGCAAAGCATACTCATCAAACATATCATCATAAGAAGGAACATGGATAGCACTAATGGTACAACAATTATTAACCTTAGAATTGGTACCAAAAAGATTTTCAATATCAAAAGTAGAGTGCTTTTCCCAATCATGATCACTAACATAGGTAATAGGCATAGGAACATCATCCCAGTCAGAATTATCATAATCTATAGCAGGATCATAACGCTTAGGGGAAGATACCGTGTCCTCTCGCCTTTTACTCCTCCTCTTCTTCTTCTTCTTCTTCTTCTTCTTCTTACTCTTCTTACTCTCTCCTTTAGGAGGGAGAGACTTGAAGGGCATCTTCTCCACATATTCTTTAGGAGGGAAAGGCATCTTCTCTTCATAATCTGGCTTGCTGACAGAAACAACAGAAGAAACTTTGGAGGATTCCTCCTCTCTATTAATAAGATCGAAACATCTATTAGTCCTATCATAGCTTGGCAAATCATCATGTTTAATAAGATCTTGTAAGTAAGTATTTGCGAGGCAATCTTTAGCACAATAGAGATGACAACCAAGAAGGGTGCTATTAATATCAACATCATTCATGTCAACCAGAGAAAGCTTTCTAGATATCTCTTCACAATTCAAAAACAAGGTAAGCTCATCATGCTGATTGAGAGTAATCTTATCATCACAATACAAATCTGCGGTACTCGTTCGATTAATTGGGCATTGAAAATTAAAGTGACCTTTTTCCCCACAAAATTCACAAAGAAAAGGATAAAGCTCACAAACCCATTCACCAAGCACATCTAGATCCTTGAGCCACATGCTGGTTTCTTCATTTGCATGGGTGATGCAATAATCTTCCTTGTTGTAACTCTGTTCACAAGGTCTATGTATTCCACAAAAATTAACATGCTTATAAGAAATAGTACTTTTAGAAGTTTGAGCATGTTTATTGCAATAATCAACAACAATATCACTTTCTATGCAAGTATCCTTAAAAGGTTCATGATACACGTCCCCATTTCCTTTAGGAACATTCATATGGGAAGCAAAGGCTTTAAAGCAATCAACCATAATTTGAGGATCAAGACCATATTTAGCACTAAGCTCTTGAAAATTAGCAGTTTTAGCGAAAGACTTAATGCAATCAAACTCGTAATTCATACCTGATCCTTTACCTTTGTCGCTATTCCAACCTTCGATATTGTTTTGAATTGTCTCAAGCAGACCCCACTTGGTGTCGACATCCTTGCTTGTGAAAGACCCATCAAAGCATGCATCTAGATAGTCCTTGTAATATCCTGAAAGCCTTGCATAAAAATTATTAATAACAATATTACGGGGAAGATCATGAATAGGACATTTATGCATTAGTAACTTCAATCTTCCCCACGCTTGGGCAATGCTTTCTCCCTCATGAGGCCAAAAATTATATAACTGATTACGATCTTTATGAATCTCACTTGGAGGATAGAATTTAGAATAAAAGAGAGGTACAATTTCCTCCCAGCCAACAGATGGACCATCTTCAAGCAGCCGATACCATTCCTCAGCTCTGCCTTTCAGTGATAAAGAAAATAGCTTCTTCTTAACTTGGTTCATCGAAATACCTGCACACTGGAACAACTCGCATAATTCATGTATAAAGAGCAAATGATCACCAGGATGGACAGTTCCATCACCTAAATAGCAGTTATCCCTAACACGTTCAACAATCTTCGTAGGTATTTTAAAAGGATGAGGAGCACAAGCATCATTAGAAACATCACATATGGGAGATAAAATATCATCAGAGCAAACTTTCTCCACTAAAGCTGGGGGACTAAAAATATCATACTTAACAAAACCAGCTTCCCCAAGCTTAGACTTTTCTATAGCATTAGCATTAACGTTATTCAAAGCATTCGTACTAATAACATTGCTATGCGAAATAAGCTCCAACAGATTTTCAATTTTCTCTTCAAATCTAAAATCAGGAAAAAGACTAAAGAACTCTTTGTTTTCCATTAAGCCTAACTAGTGAAAATAAAAACAAGAAACAAAAAGATGCAATTGCAGAATCTAAAGGAAATAACTCCGAGCACTCACACAGGAGGATGCGAGTACCTTTTACCTTACCTCCCCGGCAACGGCGCCAGAAAAGAGCTTGATGTCTACGCACTTCTATTCTTGTAGACACTTGTTGGGCCTCCAAGTGCAGAGGTTTGTAGAACAGCAGCAAGTTTCCCTTAAGTGGATCACCCAAGGTTTATCGAACTCAGGGAGGTTAGAGGTCAAAGCTATCCCTCTCAAGCAACCCTGCAATTATGATACAGAAAGTCTCTTGTGTCCCCAACACACCCAATACACTTGTCAGATGTATAGGTGCACTAGTTCGGCGAAGAGATAGTGAAATACAAGTGGTATAGATGATTATAAGTAGCAAACGTGATGTGAAATAAATATCGCTGCGAGCAAACAAGTAACAAAATAGCAAGTAAACGGTGTGCAATGCTTGGAAACAAGGCCTAGGGATCATACTTTCACTAGTGGACACACTCCCAACAATATAACATGAATGAACAAATAGATAACTTCTCTCCACGATGGTACTCTGAATTACTCTCCTATTGAATAACACTAATCATTTCGTAGTGGCTACAGAAGCACCCCTTAAAGTTCATCAAGTACTTGACAAACACCACTCATAGAGATATCCAAATCAGATCACAACTCAAGATAGAAATCATTGCAACTTAGACCAAGTACTAACACGGTGCACACACTGTCAACATTACACCATGAAAGGAGGAATAGATCACTCAATACTATCATAGTAATAATTACTCTCATAATCCACAAGAGATCACGATCATAGCCTAAACCAAGTACCACCACAATGCACGCACTGTCACCGTTACACCATGGCAGGAGGAATAGATTACTTTAATAACATCACTAGAGTACACTATAACAATTAAGCATAGGAGTAGCATAATATCTGAATAATAACATCTACTTGTTCAACATGATACAAAGCTCACGATCACATAAAGATCACATCATGGGAGAGAGAGGTGAACCACATAGCTACCGGTAGAGCCCTCAGCCCCGGGGGTGAACTACTCCCTCCTCATCATAGGAGACAGCAAGGTTGATGGAGATGGCGGTGAGGTCGATGGAGACGACGGAGACGGCGATGGAGACCGATGGAGATGGCTCCGGGGGCACTTCTCCGTCCCGGCAGGGTGCCGGAACAGAGACTTCTGTCCCCCGAAATTCGTCGATGGCGGCGGCGGAGCTACGGAACTCTTTCTGGAAATCTGATCGGGCCCTTAGGTTTTTCTCGTCGGGGGGTACTTATAGGCGAAGGGGCGTCGTCAGAGGTGGAGCCAGGCTCCCTCACACATGGGTGGCGCGGCTAGGGGCCTGGCCGCGCCAGCCCTATGTGTGGGGCCCTGGTGGCCCCTCTCCGTCTCTCCTTCGGATCTCTGGAAGCTTCCGGGAAAAATAAGACTTCAGGAACTTGTTTCGTCCAATTCCGAGAATATTTCCTGTGTATCACTTCTGAAACACAAAAACAGCAGAAAACAGGAAACTGGCACTGTGGCACTTGTTAATAGGTTAGTTCCGGAAAATGCATAAAAGTGCCACTAAGTGTAACGAAACAATAGGCAAATGGTGTAAAAACAAGCATGGAGCATCAAAAATTATAGATACGTTTGAGACGTATCAGTGGTCATATGAGCCACAGGAGCAAAAGTCTCATCATAGTCATGGCCCTGCTCCTGCTGAAAACCCCGAGCCACAAGACACGCTTTATAGCGCTCAAGAGATTCATCAGAGTGGGTCTTAATTTTGTAGACCCACTTCACGTGATGGGACGAACACCGGGAGGAGGAGAAACAAGATCCCAAGTACCAGTGCGCTTAAGCGCAGCAATCTCCTTGGCCATGGCAAGCTGCCATTCGAGATGACGCTCAGCATCCCGATAAGAAGTTGGCTCGAGGGCAACAGAAAGACCGTACTGACTAGGAGAGTAACGATTAGGTGGACGACGCTGACGAGCAGGAAAAGGAGAGAAAATCTCATTAGAAGAGGAAAACTCATCAGAAGAAGAGGAAGACGGAACATCAGGGGGGATATCTGGAACAGTAGAACACCGAGAATAATGAAAGGGAAAAGGAGACAACCTAGAGGTGGATGGGATGTCAGAAGAGGAAGGAGGGGAATCAGGTGATGAGGAGGACGACGGGGTTGAAGGCGAGGCATCGGCAATAATGGGTCCTGAAGGAGGATCAATAAGAACAGAAGGAGGTGTGTCAGGAAAAAGTAGAAAAGATATATCCTCTACCGGGTAGGTCAAAGAAGTGGGCGAGGATAGAAAGGACGCGTCTCATCAAACGTGACGTCACGAGAGATGCGCATCTGATGACCAACAAGATCCCAACACCGATAACCCTTATGCTCATCACTGTATCCAAGAAAAACATACTCAACAGACTGAGCGGTCAGTTTGGTGCATTCGCGAGGGGCAAGGAGAACATAGCAAACGCAACCAAACAAATGAAGCGTTGAGTAATCAGGAGAACGACCGGAGAGACGCTCGAGAGGAATGCCACTGATGCGGCACGGTGTTGATTATGAAAAGCACCGTCCAGTTGGGAACCCCAAGAGGAAGGTATGATGAGTACAGCAGCAAGGTTTTCCCTCAGTAAGAAACCAAGGTTTATCGATCCGAAGGGGAAGAAGCCAAACGACTGAAGGTGATGCTTGCTAGCTTGCGACAGCTCCAGACAATTTATAAGGCGCCTCATCCAGTGCTTTGCTTTGCCAGCTGCAACGCGGAACCTGCACACAACACAACCAAATACTTTGCTCTCAACTTACGATGAGGTTGTCAATCTCACCGGTTTGCTGTAAACAAAGGAATGAGCGTATCGAGTGGAAAGTAGTAATAGTATGCGAGTAAAGTAAATAGTGCGAGTAAAGTAAACAGGTGATAGCAATATAAAGGAAATAGGTGTGGTGACCCAGCATACCACTGCATGTTGTAGTATACAAGTCGTTGATATAACACTCGTGAAGTACCAATTCACAAATGTTACATCCCTCAGAGTGGTACAACAGAAACATAGCGGTCTTTATTCAAGCACTAAATATTACAAGCCATAATGTTACAAAGGACTCCAGTTCCTCCTCGGTCCAAAGAGGAACACTCGGTGGTTCTGAGTTGATACTACAAATCTTAGTTATAACAGAAAGTAGTAGACTAAACATTGTGTCTAACTCTAGTCGCTTTATTCTAGGTGTCCGATGCGACCAAAGTTTCTATCCTTCGGTTCTAAGTGTCGGCCTCCTCCTCGTTTCCTTCGTCGGGACCATAGGAGATGGTGTAATCGATGCCTTCGACTCCTCCAGATAAGTCCGGTTCTTCATAGTAGACCTCTTCGTAGTTCTTCGGGCTTCCTTCAGTTTCTTCAAACTGGTTCTCCGAGTCTAAGCAAGGGTTAAAAGGAGTGGGCTGAGTAACGAGCGTTACCCAACAAGTTCATTTAATAGATTAGAAGTGTTTGATGCACTAACTACGACCATAGACTAGAAAGTCTTAGGCCAAATGCAGTTTTTGTAAGCATTTCTTCAAAGGTTGATTTTATTCAAAGAACTATGTCCGTCAGTCTTCACAGGTTGATTAGAGCTTTGATGGGCTCCTTTCCTGCCGTGTTCGTAGCTCCTTCCCGGAACAGGGAGTATCTTGATACTTTTTGTACACTCTGCAGAGGTGGTCACTTGTACCCATAGGAGATCAACACTTTGCTGCACAATCGGGCGTACTTTCCCGTCCACACTTCCTTGGTATGGGGCCCAGCCGTTGATCCGAGCCAATCACTATTCCTTCCCGCGATCGTGTATACCCACCCTTTTGCGGCTCCAACTTCGGTTCGTTACCCTCGCTGGTCTACACTTTTGGTAGTTGCCGACCTCGGCATACTTGCCTTTCCTAGACAATGAGTTACCCCCACTGGTTTGGTTACGCCCTGTGGTAACACCGGCCTCGGCACTCTACCCCCGTCGTTGTCGCAATCCATCATAGACCGCCAGAATCGTGAATTCATTAAGGGGAATCCACCCATCCCGAAGCTCCGCGCAGGGAGACAACTGCTCCGAAACGGCGCGTCCGTTGATATGCATGAGGGAAAAGATACAGCTGACTCTCCCATCCCATTCCAGACCCTATGGTTGACCGTATTTTATGGCACAAGAATCACTGGTGACATTGGTTATTAGTCCTAGGTGAACATTCCCGGTACAGTGGGACCTCCACCATACTCTTACCATGGTCCCACTGCCCACCTTCCTAGGTCGACAACCATTATGATTGCTAACCACTAAGCATATTCATTCAAGAAAAGCAGAACCTTTGCTTTTTAATGCAATCATAATAATAATACCACCGGTATATTTGCAAGTACTTTGTTAAAGATAAACAAGAGATATGAGCAAGAGTGAACTTGCCTGCAAACTGCAAGGTAGTGCAGTTGGATTTGTTGAAGTGACCCGGGACCTCGGGTTCTGGAAAATAGCATCATTGTCCGATAAGGGCAATGGTTAAAGATTCAAATAATACATGCTCCTTTATAGTGTGTGTATTCCCTTGAACCCCCCCAGAAGTATTTTATTCTTATCCTAGGGTTTATATACTCTTTTTATGATTTTAAAGAGTATATGTTATAAATTGCTTCATTCAAGAATATTCTTTAATACCCTGGAATGGAGTTCAATTTTGATAATGAGTTCTATTCTAATTAAGAAGAAAACCTTTTAAGCTTTCATTCCTAATATTTTTACCTGGTGAATTATTTTAAGTGAATATACTCTAATTATGATTTTATCAGAGTATATATTAGGTGAAATTCATTCAAGAATACTAAGACCAAATTATTGAATGAATTTATTTGATCTTAATTCAAGAATATTATTTCCTCTTTTATTTTTTTTACATATAATTCAATTCTAGAGATTTTCCTTTCAAAAGAAAGGTTTCTAAGACAATTATGAATAAATCTTCTTTTATTGATAAAATCACTAGTTAAGTGATTGGAAAAGTTAAAATTACTTAAGGTTATTTTTGTAGAAATTCCATTTATTTTTCTACTTTTAATTGGTGTTGAAAAGCCTTTTTCTAGAAAAGCCCTTTTCCTTTTATCAATTTCTATTTTTAATTCTTGGTTAAAAACCTCTCCTCTCACCTCTCTCTCTGCCAACCCTGGCCCACCTGTCGGGCCAGGCCCACCCGTCGGGCCAGCCTACTGGTCGAGCCCGACCAGCGGCTCGGTCGGTCCGACCGGTCGCCTCTTCCCCCTCACTCACTCGCGTCTTCTCCTCTCTCGTGACCCCCCTGGCGACTATGTCGCCACGCCGCCGCCGTGCTCGATTCCAACGAGCTCCGTCGGTCTCCGCCACTGAGATGTCGCTCAATCGATAGATCAGGCGACGGCGGTTCCGCCTGTCCGCGAGATCTACTTGATTGCTTCCTGGTTGCTCGCATCCCCTTCGCCTCCGAAGCTCGGGACCTCGGCCATGGCGATCTCGAGCTTGCTCCCGAGTTGCTAGGCCTTGTCCACGGTGAGGTCTGGGCTTGGTAAGCTGGTGCTTCGTCGATGTATCGTCGGCGACTTCCTCTGGCTCGATGCCGTCGTGGCCGCGTGGGCACTGCCTCGCCATGCCACGGTGGTATCTCCATGGCACTGTGTAAGTGTTCCTCCCCTCCTTCTCCTCCTCTGCATCTCACTGTAACCACCTGGAGCTTGCTCCCCTCCAGGAGCTTGCTCCATGCCCTCCTGGTTGCTGCTCCATGCTCTTCTGGAGCTTGCTCCGTGCTCGCCATGCCCACCTTGAGCTGGCACTGGCTAAGCTCACCTGGAGCTTGTGCTGGCCATGCCCTTCTGGAGCTTGTGCTGGCCAAAATCTTTTACTTTCTGCTATACTAGGTTTCTTCCCCAGCCTCTACTGGTGCTGTGATATTCAGTGGGCTGTGATGTGTTGTTTAAGCTCTATGATCTTACTGTTAAGCTAGATCATGCTTGTGTAGCTATTACTGTCAGTTTCAGTTATGGTTTCAGTTAACTTTGTTAACTGAAACTTGTTGATTCAGTTAACTGTATAACTTGGTGTTCTATTACTATTGAATTCAGCACCTTCTGCTGCTGCTTGACTTGCTAGTGGCTAATCTTGATCATTTGATCAAGTGCATGGATAACTATGTGTCCTAGTTACTTCTGAATGTGCTGTTAAGGTGGCTAGTGTCATTAACAGTTTCACTGCACTTTCTTGTAGTGCTTCTGTTGTGCTGATTTAATGATGTAACTAATATGTTAAGCTTGGTTCTACCTAGCTGTGATGCAACAATTCTTGCCTGCTGTTATGGCTCTTGCAGTAGCTTTTAGCTAGCTGCTTCACTGTGATGCCTCCCTGAGGTGTTCACAGCTACTATGGGTTTTAAGTTTGATGCTCTTGAGAGTAGATCACTCTCTGCGGTGATCTGCTGGTGGCTTATTTGATTAAAAGTGTCCCTGTCCACTTGCCCAGATGCTTAACTGAACTTGGTCAATTTTAATTGACAGAGCTGATGGTTTTCTAGGTTTTAGGCCTTTATCTTTGTAGCTAGGCAACCCATGTGCCACTCCTGGCCTTGCTCTTACTTCTGTGAGTAACTTGGGGCTTTGCCTGCTCTTTGTGTGGCTTTGCCTGCTCTTTGTGTGGCTGTGCTTTGTGCAGTCTGCCTGGGAGAATAACTTGTGAGTTCTCTCCCAGCACTCATGTGTGCTTTGGTTTAATAATAACCTGTTGCTAAAGAGTAGCTTGTTCTTCTGGAATATTCTGATTTCCTGCTTCTTGTGGCAAGCCTGCTCCTCCTAGCTGCTTGACCTAATTCCTAGTTGAACTATGTGACCATGCTGGCCTTTGGATTTGCTGGATGGTTTCTTTGATGATGTGTTGGGGTGTAAATCTTCCCTGTTGCTCAACACATGAGCAGGGTTGATTGTGTGTGATGATTCAGTGGTGATGGTGTGTTCTTGATGGTGATGGCGTGCTGGGTGTTGATGTTGGTGGTGTGGTGGTGATGGTCTTGGTCGACTGTGGCTTTAGCCGAGTCTGTTTCACTGCTGTGGTGCTTTTATACCTGGGTCTATGCCTTGGGTGGGTGACACCTGAGGGCATGCATTCGGTGACTATGCTGCTGTGATGCCTTGCCCATCTCGGCATGGTCTGGGATATTTCTACCCGAGCTCCCTTGGTGATAAGATCAAGCCCTTGATGATTATCTACAGTGGTGTATTATTTCTAAATGCCACTTGGCAATTGTTACCTTGGCAAATTTGTGTTTCTTTGATTTGCTTCCAGGTGCCAAGATCAGAAGGAAGAAAAGAAAGAAAGAAAGAAGATTCTTAGTTTCTTTAGAATTATAACTTGTAATCTTTCTTTTCTCATTTATGTAATTATCTTGGATTCTCTCCCAATTGTAATATTCTTTTATTCTTGAATTTTGTAAAGACATTGTAATGTATGTGTGATGATCAATAAAGTTTAAGTTTTCTCTAAACTTTATTGATGTTTTAATTTCTTTTCTATTACTTTATAAATTTTATCCTTTCTAAATGTGCCTTTAATTCAAAATTCAATCATTCAAATTCCAACTTGATATGTGTACTAATTCAATTTCAAAGCTTATGGCTAGGGTTTTAGTAGTCTAAGTCATCACTCCTCACCACAATGGATCAAAAGAGATCATGTCCAAATCTTTCGCAATTCGAGAGTTCACCAATTCCCCTCGAAGAGAGATTCAATCACTCTTAGGTTTTAGAAGCAAAAGAGCGAAAAAATCCCGTAATTTCAGATGCAATGCACAAAAGCCCTTCTAATCTACCCCGAAATTGTCCTACGTTCTGGGATGTTACAGACTTCCCCCCTTAATATAAACTTCGTCCCGAAGTTTGGGGTAAGATATACCTGAAGAAATCTGGATAGGCTGTTCTTAAATCCTCTTCCTTCTCCCAAGTAGCTTCTCTTTCCGGGTGGTGCTTCCATTGTACTTTGCAATACTTGATGGCTCTATTACGGAGTTGCTTCCAATTCTCTGCCAAAATCCTTGATGGTTCTTCAATATAGGTCAAATCAGCTTGCACTTCGACCTCATCGTAAGATATAGTTTCTTCTGGTGTCTTCATACATTTGCGAAGTTGAGAAGCATGAAATACATTGTGAACCTTTGATAGTTCCTTTGGTAGTTCTAACTCAAAGGCTACTCCTCGACTCTGACTCAAAATCTTAAATGGTCCGGTATATCTTGGGCTAAGCTTCCCTTTGACTGCAAAACGATGTACTCCTTTCATGGGACTAATCCTTAGGTAAACCATGTCCCCGACCTGAGGTTCCCATATCCTCCGCTTGGAATCAGCATAGCTTTTCTGTCGACTTTGTGCAATCTTTAGTCGATCTCGAATGACATCAATTGCATGTTGTTTCTCCTTGACATAGTCTGGATGAAACTCTTTACTGGCTCCTGGTTCATACCAACAAATAGGTGATCGGCACTTCCTCCCATAAAGTGCTTCGAATGGAGCCATTTGAATGCTGCTTTGGTAACTATTGTTATAAGAGAACTCTGCTAGAGGTAAGTGCTCTTCCCATGACCCTCCGAAGCCTAAAGCACATGCTCTAAGCATATCTTCTAGAATCTGATTGGTCCTCTCTGTCTGGCCTCCCGTCTGTGGGTGATAAGCAGTGCTAAAGTCCAGTTTGGATCCCCAAGCTTCATGTAATTGTGTCCAAAAAGCTGAGGTGAATACGGATCCTCGATCCGATACTATTGTCTTTGGTACTCCATGTTTGCTTACTACCTCTTGAACATAAAGGTTTATTAACTTTTCTCCAGAATCTTTCTGATTGATACCCAAGAAATGTGCACTTTTAGTCAGTCGGTCAACTATTACCCATATCATGTCCTTCTTCTTTGGTGTTAGTGGTAATCCTGTGATAAAGTCCATTCCAATCTCTTCCCACTTCCATTTGGGAATACTTAAAGGTTGCATAAGTCTAGCAGGACTCTGATGTTCCGCCTTCACTCTTTGACAGGTATGACATTCCGACACGAACTTGGCTATCTCTCTTTTCATATTATTCCACCAGAACAATTCCTTAAGATCCATGTACATTTTGGTGCTTCCCGGGTGTATAGAATACGGCGTTTCGTGTGCCTCCTTAAGTATCAATTCCTTGATCTCCGGTATGTCCGGCACACATATGCGGTCATGAAACCAAAGTGAATTGAAATCACCCAGACAGAATTTTGATGGTCCACCCTCCTCAATCCTGTGGATTTCTTCAGCAATAAATGCATCTTCATCTTGTCTTCGAATTATTGTGTACTTGAGATCGCTATGTCGTTCCTCCATTATCTTCTCGGTAGCTAAACTACCTAAAGATTGTACTTCAAGACATTGAATATCCAACCTCTCTAAATCAATAAGCAGTTCCTTGGGAAGTTCCCGGTTCAGCGGTTGGGTATCTGTACTCTTCCTGCTCAAAGCATCGGCAACCACATTGGCCTTCCCCGGTGTATAGTTGATGGTAAAATCATAATCCTTGATCAATTCTAACCATCTACGCTGCCTCATGTTCAATTCCTTCTGAGTAAAGAAGTATTTAAGACTTTTGTGATCCGTATAAAGTTCACATTTAGCTCCATAAAGAAAATGCCTCCATCCTTTTAATGCAAACACTACGGCTGCTAGTTCCAGATCGTGTGTTGGGTAATTAACTTCATGTGGTCGTAGTTGCCTTGACCCATATGCTATCACTTTTCTATCTTGCATTAAAACACACCCAAGTCCGTTCTTGGATGCATCACAATAGACGGTATAATCCTTGCCAGTTTCTGGTACGGCTAACACAGGTGTTGTAGTTAGCTTATCCTTAAGTGTTTGAAAACTTGCCTCGCATTCATCCGTCCAAACAAATGGTGTATTCTTCCGAAGTAACTTTGTCATCGGTCCTGCAATCTTAGAAAATCCTTCTATAAACCTTTTGTAGTATCCTGCCATTCCCAGAAATCCCCTGATCTGTTTGACATTCTTTGGTGACTCCCATTCCAAAACAGATGCTACCTTACTTGGATTTACTGCTATACCTTCTTTACTGATCACATGTCCAAGGAACTCTACTTGGTCTAGCCAAAACTCACACTTGCTGAACTTGGTATATAACTGATGTTCTCGTAGAATTTGTAAAGCAATCCTCAAATGCTTGGCATGTTCCTCCTTATCTTTGGAGTAGATCAAAATATCATCGATGAACACTATCACAAATTTATCCAAATATGGCATAAAGATCTTGTTCATGAGGTTCATGAAGATCGCTGGTGCATTTGTTAATCCAAAAGGTACAACTAAATACTCATGGTGTCCGTACCTCGACACAAAAGCTGTCTTTGGAACGTCCTCCTTCTTGATCTTAATCTGGTGATACCCTGATCGAAGATCTATCTTTGAAAATACTCCGGCTCCCCTAACTTGATCAAATAAGTCTTGTATTCTCGGCAAAGGATATTTGTTCTTGATGGTGACATTGTTGAGGTTTCTGTAGTCTCCGCACATCCTACGTCCTCCGTCCCGCTTATCAACGAAGATTACGGGTGTTCCCCAAGGTGAAATACTTTCTTGAATGAAACCTTTTGGCTCTAGCTCATCCAACTGTTCTTTCAATTCAACTAGCTCCTTGGGCCCCATCTTATATGGTGCCTGAGCAATAGGTGCTATGCCTGGGATCAAGTCAATGGTAAACTCAATCTCCCTATCTGGTGGCATTCCTGGGAGTTCCTGTGGAAATACGTCTTGGAATTCATTAACCACTGGAATATCCGCAAGTCTGGATTCCTTTAGAGCATTGAGTTGTAGTTGAACTTCAACATGTGCATGTCAGTCACCTTTATACACTATCCTTCCCCCTCCTGGGCTCCTAAGTGACACAGTTTTCTCTCTGCAATCAATCTGAGCTCCATTTTCTTCCAACCAATCCATTCCGAGGATTACAGCCATATCCTTCATAGGGATAAGAAAGAGATCGGCTAGGTAAACGCAATCGCGGATCATAATGACCTGCTCTTGCCTGAGGTGAGTGACTAAGATCTTTCCACCGCAGATAAAATGGTTATGGGGTATTCTAGTTTATTGCACAGAATCCCATAAAGATCAACAAATTCTTGCGAAATGAATGAGGTAGTAGCACCAGTATCAAAAAGTACTTTGCCGGGATGAGATAGGATCTGAAGCGTACCTATCACGGTCTTGTCGGACTGATTCACTTCCTCAAGATTAGTGCAATTCAACTTCCCATAAGTTGGCCTCTTACTTTTACCGCCTCCAAAACCTCCACCCCGGTGTGATCCTCCTCCTGTACCTCGACCTCCAGTCTGGCCCCTTTCAGGACAATCTTTTATCATATGTCCACCCTTCTTGCATCCGAAACATATGATTCTGGGTTGACGACAATTCCTCTCTATATGCCCTCGTGCACTGCAACCACGGCAAACGATATCATTGTTCCCACTTGTAGTGTCACGAGGTGTAACATTTCCTCCGGACTTGTACTTGGGTTTGAACTTGATATTAGGAGTTGACTTGGCATCTGGATACCTCCTAGGTTCAATCCTGGCCTTCTTCCTCCTATCTTCTTGGACTTGTTTGTAATCATCTTCCATGGTGATAGCTGTATCGACAAGCTCTTGAAAATCTGTTGCCTTTAACATTCTCAATTGTAACCTTGCACTTGGATGTAGTCCTCTCATGAATCGTTTCTTCCGCTTCTCATCAGTATTCACGTCCTCCGAAGCATAACGAGATAGAAGAGAAAATTCCCTGACATACTTCATAATTGACTTGTCATTCTGCGTGAGATTCTCAAATTCCCTTCTCTTTAGTTCCATGATACTCTCCGGTACATTTGCTTCCCTGAACTTCTTCTTGAATTCCTCCCAGGTGAATACCCTTCCTGGAGGATGTATGGCCACAATAGTGTCCCACCATGCTGCTGCGGGTCCACATAGCAGATGTGTGGCATACCTAAGCTTCTCACCGTCATTGCAAGTTACTGTGTTAAGCTTCCTCTCGGTGTCCAATAGCCAGTCTTCCGCGTCCATTGGCTCCTGTGCTGATGCAAAAGGAAGTGGTCTTGTATTAAGGAAATCTGCCAACGAGACTCCATGTACTCCATCATTCCGAACTTCACGACCACGGTCCATCACGTCCTGCACCATCTTTATTTGACACTCAATAAGCATTCGCTGTCTCTCATCCGCAGTCCTCATATACTGAGCGAAATCTTGCTGCGTAAGAAATGGTGGTGGTGGTGGCAATGGTTCCCTTGCTGCTGCTTTGGCTGCCTCCTTAGCCTTGGCTTCATTCTCCATCCTCTATTGTTCAGATTCTTCACCAACTACCATCGCCATTCTATCCCCCTAACCCTGTTACATTAAGCGAAACTCATAGTTACATCATGCTCATGCTTTCTGAGCTCAACTTATGCACAGTGTTAGTCACATAATAAAAATCCAAGTAAAACATAGCCAAATCACACCAAACATATACCATGTATATACATGGAAAAAGAACATAGTTTTACATAACCCATCATCCTGTGAGCAACTACACTCACTTATTCAAACTACGAAAGCAAATACTACATATTACACATATGGTACATATGTCACAAAACATGTCGCCTCCATCGCAGTGGTGGTCCTCTATGGGTAGTCGCACTCCCGATACATCCCCGGTGTCCAACCGGTACCTCTTGATGTCCTCCTCAGTGAAGCAGGGGCATAAGATGACTCCGCTGGGAAAAGTCATAATCGGGTATAGTACCTAAGTTGAAATCAGTCATCCCCAGATAACTGCTCAACGATGGGTAAACAACATCGGTAGTACCCCTCTCCACCTTAGGTCTAGAGCATTCCCCACGCTCCATGTGAGTAGGTAACTCCTCCTCCACATCTGAATCTATCTCTATAGGTTTTCCCGCCACGTCTCCAGTGCGGTGAACAACTCTAAACTAACTCGTGACCTCATGCTCTGAATCGCATGGAAACAGGTCTCCGGCCGTTCCCATATACTCACCGAAACGCCAACCCATGGAGTTTCCCGCTAGACTATCATTATGAGGCATTCCCCATGACTCCAAGCCTGCCTCGTATCCGGCTCCAGTCGAGCTGTAAGCAAAGTGTGCTGGTGGCATCTCCGGTTCGGCCTCGGGCTCGAACTCCCGCTCCTCGGGGTCTATCTCCTCATCTAAATTAATAAAGTCTCCAGTCGAAAAGGCTGGAGTTTGTTCCCTTGGTGGTCTAGAAGTCTCCCCCGTACACCACGGAGTAGGTGTCGACTCAGTGATCTCATCCACTAGACTCTGTATCTCTCCCACTAGTGCTCCGTGTACGTGATAGAACATGCTAAGCAGATGTTTACACCTGTCCAAGTGCTCTGCTGCGGCATGTGGGTGTCTCTTCGCAAACTTGTAACTATCCCGACAAGGATCTTCTCCTTCCTCGTCGTGCGGGATGTGAGTGAACTTAGTTCCTAATAACTTCTCCGTTTTATGCTCCCAGATATCAGTTATGGCTCTCATCACCGCTATCTTGTAAGCTACACTAACAGTGCGTGCCTCTCCAGCTGGCATGATTACGCTCATGCCCAATTTGGCAGGAAGCATGATCCCTACCTTGTACTTCTGAAAGACCTTTCCCTCATAATATGCATACTTCTTGACTGGAATACGGGTTTCACACCTGCACTCAAGCAAGATGCCTCTCAAAATATCGGCTAAGTTCCCATCATAGTCGTCCAGAGTCACGTCCCTAACTTGTACGGTGCTTGACGGCCTTGTGCGTGCCATCCTGGTAGTATAAAAGATAAAAATTAGTACATGATGCATCTTAATAGTAACAATAAAGAATTGTAACACTAAAAAGTATGACCTTGTTATTATCAAGTGAATAACATCACGACCATTTTTAGAGAACTCTTTACTATTTCTATTTGACTCCTACAGGTCGTTCCCATTTACTAGGCGTCCATCCTAAGGTCAAAGCTTTTGCTCTGATACCAACTGTGGTGACCCAGCATACCACTGCATGTTGTAGTATACAAGTCGTTGATATAACACTCGTGAAGTACCAATTCACAAATGTTACATCCCTCAGAGTGGTACAACAGAAACATAGCGGTCTTTATTCAAGCACTAAATATTACAAGCCATAATGTTACAAAGGACTCCAGTTCCTCCTCGGTCCAAAGAGGAACACTCGGTGGTTCTGAGTTGATACTACAAATCTTAGTTACAACAGAAAGTAGTAGACTAAACATTGTGTCTAACTCTAGTCGCTTTATTCTAGGTGTCCGATGCGACCAAAGTTTCTATCCTTCGGTTCTAAGTGTCGGCCTCCTCCTCGTTTCCTTCATCGGGACCATAGGAGATGGTGTAATCGATGCCTTCGACTCCTCCAGATAAGTCCGGTTCTTCATAGTAGACCTCCTCGTAGTCCTTCGGGCTTCCTTCAGTTTCTTCAAACTGGTTCTCCGAGTCTAAGCAAGGGTTAAAAGGAGTGGGGTGAGTAACGAGCGTTACCCAACAAGTTCATTTAATAGATTAGAGGTGTTTGATGCACTAACTACGACCATAGACTAGAAAGTCTTAGGCCAAATGCAGTTTTTGTAAGCATTTCTTTAAAGGTTGATTTTATTCAAAGAACTATGTCCGTCAGTCTTCACATGTTGATTAGAGCTTTGATGGGCTCCTTTCCTGCCGTGTTCGTAGCTCCTTCCCGAAACAGGGAGTATCTTGATACTTTTTGTACACTCTGCAGAGGTGGTCACTTGTACCCATAGGAGATCAACACTTTGCTGCACAATCGGGCGTACTTTCCCGTCCACACTTCCTTGGTATGGGGCCCAGCCGTTGATCTGAGCCAATCACTGTTCCTTCCCGCGACCGTGCATACCCACCCATTTGCGGCTCCAACTTCGGTTCGCTACCCTCGTCGGTCTACACTTTTGGTAGTTGCCGACCTCGGCATACTTGCCTTTCCTAGACAATGAGTTACCCCCACCGGTTTGGTTACGCCCTGTGGTAACACCGGCCTCGGCACTCTACCCCCGTCGTTGCCGCAATCCATCATAGACCGCCAGAATCGTGAATTCATTAGGGGGAATCCACCCATCCCGAAGCTCCGCGCAGGGAGACAACTGCTCCGAAATGGCGCGTCCGTTGATATGCATGAGGGAAAAGATACAGCTGACTCTCCCGTCCCATTCCAGACCCTATGGTTGACCGTATTTTACGGCACAAGAATCACTGGTGACATTGGTTATTAGTCCTAGGTGAACATTCCCGGTACAGTGGGACCTCCACCATACTCTTACCATGGTCCCACTGCCCACCTTCCTAGGTCGACAACCATTATGATTGCTAACCACTAAGCATATTCATTCAAGAAAAGCAGAACCTTTGTGTTTTAATGCAATCATAATAATAATGCCACCGGTATATTTGCAAGTACTTTGTTAAAGATAAACAAGAGATATGAGCATGAGTGAACTTGCCTGCAAACTGCAAGGTAGTGCAGTTGGATTTGTTGAAGTGACCCGGGACCTCGGGTTCTGGAAAACAGCATCATTGTCCGATAAGGGCAATGGTTAAAGATTCAAATAATGCATGCTCATTTATAGTGTGAGTATTCCCTTTAACCCCCCAGAAGTATTTTATTCTTATCCTAGGGTTTATATACTCTTTTATGATTTTAAAGAGTATATGTTATAAATTGCTTCATTCAAGAATATTCTTTAATACCCTGGAATGGAGTTCAATTTTGATAATGAGTTCTATTCTAATTAAGAAGAAAACCTTTTAAGCTTTCATTCCTAATATTTTTACCTGGTAAATTATTTTAAGTGAATATACTCTAATTATGATTTTATCAGAGTATATATTAGGTGAAATTCATTCATGAATACTAAGACCAAATTCTTGAATGAATTTATTTGATCTTAATTCAAGAATATTATTTCCTCTTTTATTTTTTTACATATAATTCAATTCTAGAGATTTTCCTTTCAAAAGAAAGGTTTCTAAGACAATTATGAATAAATCTTCTTTTATTGATAAAATCACTAGTTAAGTGATTGGAAAAGTTAAAATTACTTAAGGTTATTTTTGTAGAAATTCCATTTATTTTTCTACATTTAATTGGTGTTGAAAAGCCCTTTTCCTTTTATCAATTTCTGTTTTTAATTCTTGGTTAAAAACCTCTCCTCTCACCTCTCTCTCTGCCAACCCTGGCCCACCTGTCGGGCCAGGCCCACCCGTCGGGCCAGCCTACTGGTCGAGCCCGACCAGCGGCTCGGTCGGTCCGACCGGTCGCCTCTTCCCCCTCGCTCACTCGCGTCTTCTCCTCTCTCGCGACCCCCCTGACGACTGTGTCGCCGCGCCGCCGTCGTGCTCGATTCCGATGAGCTCCGTCGGTTTCCGCCACTGAGATGTCGCTCAATCGATAGATCAGGCGACGGCGGTTCTGCCTGTCCGCGAGATCTACTCGATTGCTTCTTGGTTGCTCGCATCCCCTTCACCTCCGAAGCTCAGGACCTCGGCCATGGCGATCTCGAGCTTGCTCCCGAGTTGCTAGGCCTTGTCCACGGTGAGGTCTGGGCTTGGTGAGCTGGTGCTTCGTCGATGTATCGTCGGCGACTTCCTCTGGCTTGATGCCGTCGTGGCCGCGCGGGCACTGCCTCGCCATGCCACGGTGGTATCTCCAGGGCGCTGTGTAAGTGTTCTTCCCCTCCTTCTCCTCCTCTGCATCTCACTGTAACCACCTGGAGCTTGCTCCCCTCCTAGAGCTTGCTCCATGCCCTCCTGGATTGCTGCTCCATGCTCTTCTGGAGCTTGCTCCGTGCTCGCCATGCCCACCTTGCGCTGGCACTGGCTAAGCTCACCTGGAGCTTGTGTAGCTATTACTGTCAGTTTCAGTTATGGTTTCAGTTAAATTTGTTAACTGAAACTTGTTGATTGAGTTAACTGTATAACTTGGTGTTCTATTACTGTTGAATTCAGCACCTTCTGCTGTTGCTTGACTTGCTAGTGGCTAATCTTGATCATTTGATCAAGTGCATGGATAACTATGTGTCCTAGTTACTTCTGAATGTGCTGTTAAGGTGGCTAGTGTCATTAACAGTTTCACTACACTTTCTTGCAGTGCTTCTGTTGTGCTGATTTAATGATGTAGCTAATATGTTGAGCTTGGTTCTACCTAGCTGTGATGCAACAATTCTTGCCTGCTGTTATGGCTCTTGCAGTAGCTTTTAGCTAGCTGCTTCACTGTGATGCCTCCCTGAGGTGTTCACAGCTACTGTGGGTTTTAAGTTTGATTCTCTTGAGAGTAGATCACTCTCTGTGGTGATCTGCTGGTGGCTTATTTGATGAAAAGTGTCCCTGTCCACTTGCCCAGATGCTTAACTGAACTTGGTCAATTTTAATTGACAGAGCTGATGGTTTTCTAGGTTTTAGGCCTTTATCTTTGTAGCTAGGCAACCCATGTGCCACTCCTGGCCTTGCTCTTACTTCTATGAGTATTTCCTTTGAGAAATTCCCAGATAAGTTGTATGTTAGGGAGTAGGTGCTGTGGATGGCCTTGTCTCCAAGGTCTTGGCCTCCTAGACATCCAAATGATGACCAAAGCCCTATTTCATCAAGCTTTGCTTGATCTTTGTGTGGCTTTGCCTGCTCTTTGTGTGGCTGTGCTTTGTGCAGTCTGCCTGGGAGAATAACTTGTGAGTTCTCTCCCAGCACTCATGTGTGCTTTGGTTTAATAATAACCTGCTGCTGAAGAGTAGCTTGTTCTTCTGGAATATTCTGATTTCCTGCTTCTTGTGGCAAGCCTGCTCCTCCTAGTTGCTTGACCTAGTTCCTAGTTGAACTATGTGACCATGCTGGCCTTTGGATTTGCTGGATGGTTTCTTTGATGATGTGTTGGGGTGTAAATCTTCCCTGTTGCTCAACACATGAGCAGGGTTGATTGTGTGTGATGATTCAGTGGTGATGGTGTGTTCTTGATGGTGATGGCGTGCTGGGTGTTGATGTTGGTGGTGTGGTGGTGATGGTCTTGGTCGACTGTGGCTTTAGCCGAGTCTGTTTCACTGCTGTGGTGCTTTTATACCTGGGTCTATGCCTTGGGTGGGTGACAACTGAGGGCATGCATTCGGTGACTATGCTGCTGTGATGCCTTGCCCATCTCGGCATGGTCTGGGATATTTCTACCCGAGCTCCCTTGGTGATAAGATCAAGCCCTTGATGATTATCTACAGTGGTGTGTTATTTCTAAATGCCACTTGGCAATTGTTACCTTGGCAAATTTGTGTTTCTTTGATTTGCTTCCAGGTGCCAAGATCAGAAGGAAGAAAAGAAAGAAAGAAAGAAGATTCTTAGTTTCTTTAGAATTATAACTTGTAATCTTTCTTTTCTCATTTATGTAATTATCTTGGATTCTCTCCCAATTGTAATATTCTTTTATTCTTGAATTTTGTAAAGACATTGTAATGTATGTGTGATGATCAATAAAGTTTAAGTTTTCTCTAAACTTTATGTATGTTTTAATTTTATCCTTTCTAAATGTGCCTTTAATTCAAAATTCAATCATTCAAATTCCAACTTGATATGTGTACTAATTCAATTTCAAAGCTTATGGCTAGGGTTTTAGTAGTCTAAGTCATCACTCCTCACCACAATGGATCAAAAGAGATCATGTCCAAATCTTTCGCAATTCGAGAGTTCACCAATTCCCCTCGAAGAGAGATTAAATCACTCTTAGGTTTTAGAAGCAAAAGCGTGAAAAAATCCCATAATTTCAGATGCAATGCACAAAAGCCCTTCTAATCTACCCCAAAATTGTCCTACGTTCTGGGATGTTACAATAGGACCGGGGTCCACAGTTCACTAGTGGTGTCTCTCCATAAGATAAAATAACACATGCTGGGTAAACAAATTACAGTTGGGCAATTGATAGAATAAAGACAACGTGATATGTCAAGAGGATCACTATGAGATTTACTCTGGGCATTACAACAAGATACATAGACCGCCATCCAACTGCATCTATGATTAATAATCCACTTGTGGCGAATCAATCCGAGAACTCCACAAGTATTAAGTTGCAAACAACAGATAACTGCATTAAGCAAAGTGTGTAATGTAAACAAAGCATATGCCCTCGAGCATATGAATGCTGTTTTCCCCCTAGTAGCAACAGCACATCTACAACCTTAGAGGTTTCTGTCACTCCCCCAGATTAAATAGAGGCATGAACCCACTATCGAGCATAAATACCCCCTCTTGGAGTCACTAGCAACTACTCGACCAAGATAGCTACTAACAACGGAGAGCATGCAAGATCATAAACAACATAGAGATAACATAAGATAAAATTTAGTACAGCAAGTCAATCATAACACCAATATTCATCGGATCCCAACAAACACAACGTGTAGAATTACATAACGGTGATCTCGATCATGTAAGGCAGCTCACGAGATCTAAACATGAAGCACATGGTGGAGAAGACAACCATCTAGCTACTGCTATGGACCCATAGTCCAAGGTATACTACTCACTCATCGCGCCGGAGGAAAGCATGGCGATGAAGAAGACCTCCGGTGGCGACTCCCCTCTCCGGCAGGGTGCCGGGAAGAGCTTCTGGACCCTCCCGATCTTGGGTCGACGACGGCAGCGGATCACGATGTGTTTCTGGAAAAGTGATCAGGTGTTTAGGTTTTTCCCGTCAGAGGGTCTTTATAGGCGAAGGGGCAGCGTCAGAAGTGGACCAGGGGGCCTACACCACAGGCCGGCGCGGGCCAGGGCCAGGCCGCGCCCCCTGGTGGTGTGGCCACCCTCTGGCTCGGCTCCATCTCCTCTTCGGTGTTCTGGAAGCTCCTTGAAATATCTAGACTTCTGGATTTTGTTACGTCCAATTCCGAGAATATTTCCTGTGTAACTTTTCTGAAACACAAAAATAGTAGAAAACAGGGAACTAGCACTGTGGCATCTCGTTAATAGGTTAGTTCTGGAAAATGCATAAAAATGCCACGAAGTGTAACGAAACACTAAGCAAATGGTGTAAAAACAAGCATGGAGCATCAAAAATTATGGATACGTTGGAGACGTATCAGCATCCCCAAGCTTAACTCCTGCTCGTCCTCGAGTAGGTAAGTGATAACAAAAGAAATAATTTTTGAGGTGACATGCACCTGCATAATCTTGATCATATATGTAAGCGTTGTGCGCTGGGATCAAAGAACTTAAAACATGGGCATGAAAGATATAATCTTGATAGAAGAAACTTAGCAACCATGTTATAACATGAAAAAGAACACAAACAAAAGATCATGAAAATGACACAATGAAAGTCAAACGTGTGTTCAAATCATAAGGAAAAACATACAAATGGTTTTCAGCTTGTCCTTCATGAGAGAGCAAAACATAAATGCATAGGACACCTTCAAGTTTAAGAGGGCGACTAGATACAAGAAATTTAAGAACAAGTGAAACCAATATTATGAATCAATCAATGAAAACTTTGGGACAATGCACATTATACTCAGAATGACAACTATGCTCTCTTAACGGTGCATAAAGATAGAAGGTGGTGACTCAACATAAAAGTAAAAAAAAGGCCCTTCGCGGAGGGAAGCAGTGATTAAACATGTGCTAGAGCTTTTCATTTGTAAAATAGAGATAAAACTTGGGTTTTGAGAGGTGGTTGCTTTTGTCAACGACTAGCAATGGGGTCTTACTATCTTCCATAATAAAAAAGTGAGAGCGGTTCCGAGTTCTATGAAAATTTAGCACATTGGTGCTCTTTTATAAAGCTTTGGCACTCCTCCCCACCTTTTTTCCTTTCTCAAACCATGGCTAACCGATTCCATCGGGTGCCCACCAACATTCACATACCATGGAGGAGTGCCTTTTTTCTCTTTTTTTAGAATTAGATTGCAATGGTATGACCAGCTCTCATGCAAAATTAATGACGAGCAGATGAAGCTCCCTAGTCGAGGGGTACTTCATTTAATATGGAAGATAGCAATTCCAACCACTACGTCCCCGTGAGCTAAAAATAGTGGCACAAAATGAGAAGTATTTGAAAGTTTTGAAAGGTAGCACATGCAAATTTACTTGGAATGGCTTACAAATACCATGCATAGGAATTTATAGTGGACACAATGGCAAACTTGATTTTTAGGAGTTGGATGCACGAGTAGAGCTCATACTCAGTACAAAATGAGGGCTAGCAAAAGACTGGGAGCGACCAACTAAGAGAGCAATAATGGCCATAATCATGCAAAGCGACAAAGCGATATTAAAAGAAGCATAAGATGGCATCAAAAGTCAAAAACTAAATGATCATAGAGGCAATGGCGACTTTGTATGAGTCTAACATGTGTGAGCATGCGCCAAGTCAACCCAAATAAAGCATCAAGGAGAAAACCAAAATAATGCTTCCAAATAATTAAAACAACGCATGATTTTTTCAAAGGCTCATTAAGCAATCTCAGTTATTTGAGACAAGTCATGCTACAGCAAAACTACTAAGCATACTATCAAAAAGACATCAAGCATGACATGCAAAAGCCTAGGCCACAGTCTACACAAGCTCCTTCTTATACCACTTTTTTGCATAAAGCTTTTTCTCTTTTCCAACACCATTCGAACTTTTTATAAACAACTCTTTTGATGAAAACCAATATGGACCAGAGGCAAAAATACACCTTGATACAAAGATATAACAAGATCTGAACACAAATCAAGGCGAAAATTGAAAGCTAAACGCAGTTCTAGAAAAAGGGAACACTCGTGGAAATTAATAGAGTCAAAAACGGAGTGTTCTTGGCAAATGAAAAGCAAGGCAACTTCTCCAAAAGAAATTTCTTGGGGTCCAACCATTTATTGCAGCAAACAAAACTAAACAAAACTGAAAACTAAAACAACCGACGCTCCAAGAAAAACGCATAATGCATGAAGCAATAAAAATATAGCGTGTTGAAAGGTAACCTGATTTTTGCCTATGAAGAAGGGGTGCCTCGGGGCATCCCCAAGCTTTGACGCTTGTACTTCTTGGATATTTCTTGGGGTGACATGGGCATCCCCAAGCTTGAGCTTTTGTCCATTCTTCCACTCATCTCATCATTCTCCAATCCCTACACTTGAAAACTTTCTTTATACAAAACTAAACACAAATCTATTAGCAACATTAGTGTAAGCATAACATCGAATCAACCCCTTTTTGCTTCAGGTTTCAACTCAAAACCACCACATATAAAGTATATACTACTGTAGCAACTTCTCCAAAAGTTCCATGATCAAAAGAACTCAAAAAGAAAGCGATAAAGCGGCAAACACAAATATTGGCAGAAATCTGTCAAAACAGAAAAGCTGACAAAGGTCGAATTTTTAGAGGGTTTTCTGTTGCTCAAATCAAAAAGTGTCCAACTAATGGAAGTTTGGATATAACCTGGGGCATATGCACAAGAAATCGCAGGTCCAAAAGATATACAGAGAATTTTCACAAATTTTTATGGTGCAGCACCGAAAACTGTTTCAGGACAGCAACACTCCCAAATCTTACCTCGCTCAAATTAGAGGCTTCTCTTGGCACAAAAACGAAATAAAAAGGATAAGGAGAGGTCATTAAAGTATTAATAACTTCCAAGACTCAAATAAAAGAAAAAGAACTGAAAGTAAAAACATTGGGTTATCTCCCAAGAGTGCTTTTCTTTAACGCCTTTGAGATAGGCGCAGAAAATGCGAATCAAGTAATATCAAGTGATGAAGCATCAAGCTCATAATTTGCTCTAAGAATAGAGTCAAAAAGTAATTTCTTGCTATTTCTAGGGAAGTGTTCCATACCTTTCTTGAGTGGGAATTGATATTTGATGGCGCCTTCCCTCATATCAATGATGGCACCTACAGTTCGAAGAAAGGGTCTTCCCAAAATAATAGGACATGAAGCATTGCATGCAACATCCATGACAAGAAAATCAACGGGAACAAGGTTATTATTAACCATAATAAGAACATCATTAATTCTTCCCAAAGGTTTCTTCTTAGCAACATCAACAATAGGAACATCATAATAACACTTTTCAAGCGGTGGTAAATCAAGCATATCATAAATCTTTCTAGGCATGATAGAAATACTAGCACCTAGATCACATAAAGCATGGCAATCAAAACCATTAACATGCATATCAATGATGGGTTCCCAACCATATTCTAACTTCTTGGGAACAGAAGCTTTTTGCTTCAACTTTTCATCCCTAATTTTCATAAGAGCATTGGTAATATGCTTAGTAAAAGCAACATTTAAAGAACTAGCATTGGGAGTCAAAGCAAGCTTTTGCAAGAACAAAATAACTTCAGATATATTGCAGCCATCAACATCAAAATCATTAAAGTAAATAGAGCTATCATCTCCCACACTCCGAATAATTTCAGCACTCTTTTGAGAAAAAGTTTTAGAAGTTTTAGGCTTTTTAACACAAGGAGTGGTAGTTTTCTCTACACCAATCAAAGTAAGAGGATTGGTAGAATTAGGAGCAACATCATTAGAGGTAGTAATGGTACATACCTTCATCTTTCTAGCCATCTCATCTTCTCTTTCCCACCTGGCATGCAATTCTGCTAGCATCCTAACATTTTCATCAATTCTAACTTGGATAGCATTAGCAGTGGCAAAAGTATTGTTCTCTTTCACATCATTAGGCAACACTTTTAATTTCAGAAGTTCAACATCATGAGCAAGGCTATCAACTTTAGAAGCAAGAATATCAATTTTGCCTAACTTTTCCTCAATAGACCTATTAAAAGCAGTTTGCTTACCGATGAAGTCCTTGAGCATTACCTCAAGATCTTAGGGCGCGGCCCTAGTGTTGTTGGAGGAATTGCCATAAGAGTTACCATAACCATTACCATTGGTAGAAGGATACGGCCCATAATTGTTACTAGCAAAATTGTTCCTATAAGCATTGTTGTTAAAATTATTGTTTCTAATGAAGTTTACATCAACATGCTCTTCTTGAGAAACCAAAGAGGCTAAAGGAACATTATTAGGATCAACATGAGTCCTATCATTTGAAAGCATAAGCATAATAGCATCAATCTTATCACTCAAGGAAGAGGTTTCCTCAACAGAATTTACCTTCTTACCTTGTGGAGCTCTCTTGGTGTGCCATTCAGAGTAATTTACCATCATATTGTCGAGAAGCTTTGTTGCGGCGCCCAAGGTAAGGGACATAAAAGTGCCTCCAGCAGCTGAATCCAGTAGGTTCCTTGAAGAAAAATCCAGTCCTGCATAAAAAGTTTGGACAATCATCCAAGTAGTCAGTCCATGAGTGGGACAATTCTTTATCATAGATTTCATTCTTTCCCAAGCTTGAGCAACATGTTCATTATCAAACTGACTAAACTTCATAATATTACTATGCAAAGCTATAATATTAGTAGGAGGATAGTATCTACAAATAAAAGCATCCTTACACTTAGCCCATGAATCAATACTATTTTTAGGCAAAGACAGCAACCAATCCTTAGCTTTTCCTCTCAAAGAAAAAGGAAACAACTTAAGCTTAATAATATCACTTTCCACATCCTTATATTTCTGCATCTCACATAGCTCAACAAAATTGTTGAGATGAGCTGCAGCATCATCAGTACTAGCACCAGAAAATTGCTCTTTCATAACAAGGTTCAACAAAGCAGGCTTAATCTCATAAAAATTTGCAGCAGGAGCAGGTGGCGCAATAGGAGTGCAGATAAAATCACTATTATTAGTGCTAGTAAAATCACACAACTTGGTGTTTTCAGGAGTAGCCATTCTAGCAAAACTAAAAGCAGACAAGTAAAAACAACTATCAAGGATACTAATTTTTTTGTGTTTTTGATAAAATGATGCAAGTAAAAATAAAGTAAAGCAAAACTTAAAACAAAGTAAAGGATGTGCGTGCGAAACTTCCCTTGCAGAAGTCTTCTTTTTCCTCCCCGATAACGGCGCCAGAAAAGAGCTTGATGCGTCACAGTGTTGATTATGAAAAGCACCGATCAGTTGGGAACCCCAAAAGGAAGGTATGATGAGTACAGCAGCAAGGTTTTCCCTTAGTAAGAAACCAAGGTTTATCGATCCGAAGGGGAAGAAGCCAAACAACTAAAGGTGATGCTTGCTCGCTTGCGACAGCTCTAGACAATTTATAAGGCGCCTCGTCCAGTGCTTTGCTTTGCCAGCTACAACGCGGAACCTGCACACAACACAACCAAATACTTTGCTCCCAACTTACGATGAGGTTGTCAATCTCACCGGTTTGCTGTAAACAAAGGAATGAGCGTATCGAGTGGAAAGTAGTAATAGTATGCGAATAAAGTAAACAGTGCGAGTAAAGTAAATAGTGATAGCAATATAATGGAAATAGGACCGGGGTCCACAGTTCACTAGTGGTGTCTCTCCATAAGATAAAATAACACATGTTGGGTAAACAAATTACAGTTGGGCAATTGATAGAATAAAGACAATGTGATATGTCAAGAGGATCACTATGAGATTTACTCTGGGCATTACAACAAGATACATAGACCGCCATCCAACTGCATCTATGACTAATAATCCACTTGTGGCGAATCAATCCGAGAACTCCACAAGTATTAAGTTGCGAACAACAGATAACTGCATTAAGCAAAGTGTGTAATGTAAACAAAGCATATGCCCTCGAGCATATGAATGTTGTTTTCCCCCTAGTAGCAACAACACATCTACAACCTTAGAGGTTTCTATCACTCTCCCAGATTAAATAGAGGCATGAACCCACTATCGAGCATAAATACCCCCTCTTGGAGTCACTAGCAACTACTCGGCCAAGATAGCTACTAACAACGGAGAGCATGCAAGATCATAAACAACATAGAGATAACATAAGATAAAATTCAGTACATCAACTCAATGATAACACCAATATTCATCGGATCCCAACAAACACAACATGTAGAATTACATAACGGTGATCTCGATCATGTAAGGCAGCTCACGAGATCTAAACATGAAGCACATGGTGGAGAAGACAACCATCTAGCTACTGCTATGGATCCATAGTCCAAGGTAGACTACTCACTCATCGCGCCGGAGGCAAGCATGGCGATGAAGAAGACCTCCGGTGGCGATTCCCCTCTCCGGCAGGGTGCCGGGAAGAGCTTTTGGACCCTCCCGATCTTGGGTCGACGATGGCGGCGGATCGCGATGTGTTTTTGGAAAACTGATCGGGTGTTTAGGTTTTTCCCGTCGGGGGGTCTTTATAGGCGAAGGGGCGGCGTCAGAAGTGGACCAGGGGGCCCACACCATAGGCCGGCGCGGGCCAGGGCCAGGCTGCACCCCCTGGTGGTGTGGCCACCCTCTGGCTCGCCTCCATCTCCTCTTCGGTGTTCTGGAAGCTCCTTGAAATATCTGGACTTCTGGCTTTTGTTTCGTCCAATTCCGAGAATATTTCCTGTGTAACTTTTCTGAAACACAAAAATAGTAGAAAACAGGGAACTGGCACTGTGGCATCTCGTTAATAGGTTAGTTCTGGAAAATGCATAAAAATGCCACGAAGTGTAACGAAACACTAAGCAAATGGTGTAAAAACAAGCATGGAGCATCAAAAATTATGGATATGTTGGAGACGTATCAGCCACCTTGTAAGGCGGCAGAAGGCTGAATGTTAATGAGATAAACAGATGTAGAGACAGCCTCAGCCCAAAAATGCGGCGGAAGAGAAGAAGCAATCATCATAGCACGAGTGGTCTCAAGAAGATGATGATGCTTACGCTCAGCAACGCCATTCTGAGCATGGGCGCCCGGACAGGAGAACTGAGCAAGAGTGCCTTGCTCAGCAAGAACACCACACAGCTGCTTGGAGATATACTCACCAGCAGAGTCAGCACGGAACACACGAATAGGTGTAGAAAACTGAGTGAGGACCATAGCCGCAAAACGCTAATATATGGAGAGGACCTCACTGCGAGAACAGATAAAATACAACCAAGTGTGCCGGGAAAAATCATCTATAAATAGAATGTAGTATCGATGGCCCCCTTTCGAAGCGAAAGGAGCCGGACCCCAAACATCAGAATGAACTAAATCAAAAGGTCGCTGAGATACAGACGCACTGGTAGGATAGGGTAACTGAATCTGTTTGCCCAACCAACAACCCTGATAGTTTAAAGACACATCTCCTGAGACAGACCCCAGAAGACCACGATGAACCAACGACGACAGGCGAGAGCCACAAAGATGACCAAGACGATGATGCCACTGCTGAAAATAGCCAGTGACGGAGGCGACGACCGCAGGAGAACTGGCAGGAGAGGTGGCAGCGGAAGGAACATGAAGCTAGTCTAACTCCCACAGCCCCGAAGAGTCACGGCAGCGAGGGCCAGCTCCAACTAGGACCTGTGTGTGACGATCCTGAACAGCACAAGAATCCGCATCAAGAATGACACGACAACCAGAATCAGTGAGCTGGCTAGCAGAAAACAGGTTCATCTTAAGACGAGGAACATGAGAAATGTCAGGAACAGAAAAAGAGGAAGTAGAAAGGGTGCCTCGACTAGAAACAGGAAGAGAGGTACCATCAGCAGTGAGAACATTAACAGCAGAAATGAGAGAGCGAAGAACGGATAGAATAGAGGAATCCGAGGTCATATGGAAGGAAGCTCCAGAATCCAGATACCACGGGGACATACCTGACTGTGTAGGAGGTGGTGGTCGCGTAGTGCCAGGAGAACCAGTCGCAGAACCAGCAGTGCCCGTCGAAGGAGAACCTGGAGTGGCGAGCAGACCACGAAGACGGTGAGAATCGCGTCTCCATCTAGGTTGTCTGCTCCGACGGCCATAGGCCTCCACCCCCACATAGTTCATCTGCCCCTGCAGCTGACCTGCCAGCTGTCAGTCTCCCACCGTCACCGTCGTTCAGGTATACCCCCTCCCCCCACATTCTCCAAATTGTGTTCTGATACGTCTCAAACGTATCTATAATTTTTGATGCTCCATGCTTGTTTTTACACCATTTTCCTTGTGTTTCGTTACACTTCGTGGCATTTTTTATGCGATTTCCGGAACTAACCTATTGACAAGATGCCACAGTGCCAGTTCCCTATTTTCTAATGTTTTTGTGTTTCAGAAAAGCTACACAGGAAATATTCTCGGAATTGGACAAAACAAAAGCCAGAAGTCTTATTTTTCCCGGAAGCTTCCCGAAGACCGAAAGAGAGCCGGAGGGGGGGCTAGAGGCCGCCCTCACACATAGGTGGCGTGGCCCAGGCCCTGGCCGCGCCACCCTGGTGTGAGGAGCCCCTGGCTGCCCCCTGACGACGCCCCTTCGCCTATAAGAAGCCTCGGGACGGAAAACCCTAAGGGGAGTCGACGAAATTTCTAGAACAGTTCCGCAGTGCCGCCGCCGTCGAAGCCCAATTTTGAGGGACAAAAGTCTCTGTTCCGGCACCCTGCCGGGACAGGGAAGTGCCCCCGGAGCCATCTCCATCAGTCTCCATCGCCGTCTCCGCCGTCTCCATCGACCTCACCGCCATCTCCATCAACCTTGCTGTCTCCTATGATGAGGAGGGAGTAGTTCATCCCCGGGGCTAAGGGCTCTACCGGTAGCTATGTGGTTCACCTCTCTCTCCCATAATGTGATCTTTATGTGATCGTGAGCTTTGTATCATGTTGAACAAGTAGATGTTATTATTCAGATATTATGTGTACTCTAGTGGTATTATTAAAGTAATCTATTCCTCCTGCCATGGTGTAACGGTGACAGTGCGTGCATCATGGTGGTACTTGGTCTAGGCTACGATTATGATCTTTTATGGATTATGAGAATAATTATCGCTATGATAGTATTGAAGTGATCTATTCCTCCTTTCATGGTGTAATATTGACAGTGTGTGCACCGTGTTAGTACTTGGTGTAAGTTGCAATAATATCTATCTTGAGTTGTGATCTGATTTGAATATCTCTATGAGTGGTGTTTGTCAAGTACTTGATGAACTTTAAGGAGTGCTTCGTAGCCCTATGCAATGATTAGTGTTGTTCAATAGGAGAGTAATTCAGAGTACCATAGTGAAGAGAAGTTGTTTATTTGTTCAATCATGTTATATTTGTTGGGAGTGTGTCCACTAGTGAAAGTATAATCCCTAGGCCTTATTTCCAAGCTTTGCACACCGCTTACTTGCTGTTTTGTTACTTGTTTGCTTGCTGCCATTTTTATTCCAGATTGCATTTACTACTTATAATCATCTATACCACTTGTATTTCACTATCTCTTCGCCGAACTAGTGCACCTATACATCTAACAAGTGTATTGGGTGTGTTGGGGACACAAGAGACTTTCTGTATCATAATTGCAGGGTTGCTTGAGAGGGATAGCTTTGACCTCTTCCTCCCTGAGTTCGATAAACCTTGGGTGATCCACTTAAGGGAAACTTGCTGCTGCTCTACAAACCTCTGCACTTGGAGGCCCAACACTGTCTACAAGAACAGAAGCGTGTGTAGACATCAAGCTCTTTTCTGGCGCCATTGCCGGGGAGGTAAGGTACTCGCATCCTCCTGTGTGAGTGCTCGGAGTTATTTCCTTTAGATTCTGCAATTACATCTTTTTGTTTCTTGTTTTTATTTTCACTAGTTAGGCTTAATGGAAAACAAAGAGTTCGCTAGTCTTTTTCCTGAGTTTAGATATGAAATGTTTGAAGAGAAAATTGAAAAACCTTTGGAGCTTAATTCGCATGCTAATAGTTTTGTTAGTATGAATGCTTTGAACACTGTTTTAGAAAAGTCTAAGCTTGGGGAAGCTGGTTTTGTTAAGCATGATATTTTTAGTTCCCCAGCTTTAGTGGAGAAAGTTTGTTGTGATAATATTTTATTTCCCATATGTGATGTTCCTTCTTATGATGATATGTTTGAAGAATATGCTTTGCGAAATAGCTGTTCTTTAGCTTGTGATGATACTAAACCTCTAGTTTATGATGGTTATGATGATGGGTATAATATTTTCAGTTCACCTACTATTGAGGATAAAATTAGTTATGATTACAATATGCCTCCTATTTTTGATGATTATGGTGATGAGAATAATTATTCTGTTGAATCTGCTCCTACTACTATTGTTTATGTGGGGAGTATTAATTCTTTTATACATGTGGCTCATGATAGGGATGTTTTATGTGATAGTTATATTGTTAGTTCTATTCATGATGCTACTGAAAGTTATTATGAGAGAGGGAAACATGGTTTGATGGATCTCAACAATATTAAGTTTCCCCTCTTTATGTTGCAAATCTTGAAGTGGCACTTGTTTTATCTATCCATGCTTGCTACTATGTGCCTCGTTGATTTATTTTCTTACAAGATTCCTATGCATAGGAAGTGGTTTAGATTTAAATGTCTTTCATATTTGCTTTTTGATGCTCTCTATTACTTTAAGTTCCTATATGGCGCCTTTGCCTCAAGCTTTTATATGGCGCCCACATGAGCATCTTTGTAAATTACTGCGCCTAGCTCAAAGGCGTTAAAGAAAAGCACTCTTGGGAGATAACCCATTGTTTATTTTCAGTTCTTTTTCTTTTATTTGAGTCTTGGAAGTTATTACTACTGTAATAACCGCTCCTTATCCTTTTTATTTCGTTTTTGTGCCAAGAGAAGCCTCTAATTTGAGTGAGGTTAGATTTGGGGATGTTGCTGTCCTGAAACAGTTTTCGATGCTGCACCGTAAAAATTCGTGAAAATTCTCTGTATATCTTTTAGACCTGCGATTTCTTGTACATATGCCCCAGGTTATATCCAAACTTTCATTAGTTGAACACTTTTTGATTTGAGCAACAGAAAACCCTCTAAAAATTCGACCTTTGTCAGCTGTTTAGTTTTGACAGATTTCTGCCAATATTTGTGTTTGCCGCTTGATTGCTTTCTTTTTGAGTTCTTTTCATCACGGAACTTTTGGGGAAGTTGCTACAGTAGTATATGCTTTATATGTAGTGGTTTTGAGTTGAAACCTGAAGCAAAAAGGGTTGATTCTATGTTATGCCTACACTAATGTTGCTAATAGATTTGTGTTTAGTTTTGTATGAAGGAAGTTTTCAAGTGTAGGGATTGGAGAATGATGAGATGAGTTGAAGAATGGACAAAAGCTCAAGCTTGGGGATGCCCATGCATCACCCCAATAAATATCCAAGAAGTACAAGCGTCAAAGCTTTGGGATGCCCCCGAGGCACCCCTTCTTCATCGGCAAAAATCAGGTCACCTTTCAAGACACTATATTTTTATTGCTTCATGCACTATGCATTTTTCTTGGAGCGTCAGTTGTTTTAGTTTTTAGTTTTCTTTTGATTTGATTGCTGCAATAAATGGTTGGATCACATCATGTTGGTTTGGAGAGAGACATACTTCACTTTTCATTTGCCAAGAACACTCTGGTTTTCACTCTTATCGTTCAATGAGTGTTCTCTTTTTCTGCTACTGGGTTTAGCTTGCATTTTTCGCCTTGATTTGTGTTCGGATCTTGTTATATATTTTCATCAAGGTGTATTTTTGCCTCTGATCTTTATTGGTTTTCATCAAAAGAGTTGTTTATAAAAAGTTTGAATGGTGTTGGAACAGAGAAAAAGCTTTATGCAAAAAAGTGGTACAAGAAGGACCTTGTGTAGACTGCGGCTTAAGCTTTTGCATGTCATGCTTGATGTATTTTTGATAGTATTCTTAGTGGTTTTGCTGTAGCATGAATTGTCTCAAATAACTGCGATTGCTTAATGATCCTTTGAAAAAATCATGCGTTGTTTATATTATTTGGAAGCATTAATTTGGTTTTCTCCTTGATGCTTTATTTGTGTTGACTTGGCGCATGCTCACACATGTTAGACTCTTACAAAGTCGCCAATAGCCTCTATGATCATTTAGTTTTTGACTCTTGATGCCATCTTATGCTTCTTTTAATGTCACTTTGTCACTTTGCATGATTATGGCCATTATTGCTCTCTTAGTTGGTCGCTCCCAGTCTTTTGCTAGCCCTCATTTTGTACTGAGTATGAGCTCTACTCGTGCATCCAACTCCCAAAAACCAAGTTTGCCATTGTGTCCACTATAAATTCCTATGCATGGTATTTCAAAGCCATTCCAAGTAAATTTTCATGTGCTACCTTTCAAAAAACCTTCAAAATACTTCTCATTTTGTGACACTGTTTTCAGCTCATGGGGACGTAGTGGTCGGATTTGCTATCTTCCATATTGCTTATTCCAAAAAGAAAAGAAAAAAGAAAAGAAAGAAAGAAAAAAGGCACTCCTCCATGGAATGTGAATGTTGGTGGGCACCCGATGAAATCGGTTAGCCATGATTTGAGAAAGGAAAAAAGGTGGGGAGGAGTGCCAAGCTTTATAAAAGAGCACAAAAGTGCCAATCTCTCTCTCAAAAACTTGCTTCATTTTTGTATGGAAGATAGTAAGAACCACATTGCCAGTCGTTGACAAAGACAACCACCTCTCAAAACCAATTTTTGTCTCTCTGTTTTACAAATGAAAAGCTCTAGCACATGCTTAATCACTGCTTCCCTCTGCGAATGGCCTTTCTTTTACTTTTATGTTGAGTCACCACCTTCTATCTTTATGCACCATTAAGAGAGCATAGTTGTCATTCTGAGTATAATGTGCATTGTCCCAAAGTTTTCATTGATTGATTCATATTGTTGGTTTCACTTGTTCTTAAATTACTTGTATCTAGTCGCCCTCTTAAACTTGAAGGTGTCCTATGCATTTATGTTTTGCTCTCTTTGAAGGACAAGCTGAAAACCATTTGTATGTTTTTCCATATGATTTGAACACACATTTGACTTTCATTGTTTCATTTTCATGATCTTTTGTTTATGTTCATTTTCATGTTTACAACATGGTTGCTAAGTTTCTATTATCAAGATTATATCTTTCATGCCCATGTTTTAAGTTCTTATGATCCCAGCTCACAATGATTACATATATGATCAAGATTGTGTATGTGCATGTCACCTCAAAAATTATTCTTTTGTTCTCACTTACCTACTCGAGGACAAGCAGGAGTTAAGCTTGGGGATGCTGATACGTCTCAAACGTATCTATAATTTTTGATGCTCCATGCTTGTTTTTACACCATTTGCCTTGTGTTTCGTTACACTTCGTGGCGTTTTTTATGCGGTTTCCGGAACTAACCTATTGATAAGATGCCACAGTGCCAGTTCCCTATTTTCTGCTTTTTTTGTGTTTCAGAAAAGCTACACAGGAAATATTCTCGGAATTGGACGAAACAAAAGCCAGAAGTCTTATTTTTCCCGGAAGCTTCCCGAAGACCGAAAGAGAGCCGGAGGGGGGCCAGAGGCCGCCCTCACACATAGGTGGCGCGGCCCAGGCCCTGGCCGCGCCACCCTGGTGTGAGGAGCCCCTGGCTGCCCCCTGACGACGCCCCTTCGCCTATAAGAAGCCTCGGGACGAAAAACCCTAAGGGGAGTCGACGAAATTTCCAGAACAGTTCCGCAGCACCGCCGCCGTCGAAGCCAAATTTCGGGGGACAGAAGTCTCTGTTCCGGCACCCTGCCGGGATGGGGAAGTGCCCCCGGAGCCATCTCCATCGGTCTCCATCGCCGTCTCTGCCGTCTCCATCGATCTCACCGCCATCTCCATCAACCTTGCTGTCTCCTATGATGAGGAGGGAGTAGTTCATCCCCGGGGCTGAGGGCTCTACCGGTAGCTATGTGGTTCACCTCTCTCTCCCATGATGTGATCTTTATGTGATCGTGAGCTTTGTATCATGTTGAACAAGTAGATGTTATTATTCAGATATTATGTGTACTCTAGTGGTGTTATTAAAGTAATCTATTCCTCCTGCCATGGTGTAACGGTGACAGTGCGTGCATCATGGTGGTACTTGGTCTAGGCTACGATTGTGATCTCTTATGGATTATGAGAATAATTATCACTATGATAGTATTGAAGTGATCTATTCCTCCTTTCATGGTGTAATGTTGACAGTGTGTGCACCGTGTTAGTACTTGGTCTAAGTTGCAATAATATTATCTTGAGTTGTGATTTGATTTGGACATCTCTATGAGTGGTGTTTGTCAAGTACTTGATGAACTTTGAGGAGTGCTTCGTAGCCCTACGCAATGATTAGTGTTATTCAATAGGAGAGTAATTCAGAGTACCATAGTAAAGAGAAGTTATTTATTTGTTCAATTATGTTATATTTGTTGGGAGTGTGTCCACTAGTGAAAGTATGATCCCTAGGCCTTGTTTCCAAGCTTTGCACACCGCTTACTTGCTGTTTTGTTACTTGTTTGCTTGCTGCCATTTTTATTCCAGATTGCATTTACTACTTATAATCATCTATACCACTTGTATTTCACTATCTCTTCGCCGAACTAGTGCACCTATACATCTGACAAGTGTATTGGGTGTGTTGGGGACACAAGAGACTTTTTGTATCGTAATTGCAGGGTTGCTTGAGAGGGATAGCTTTGACCTCTTCCTCCCTGAGTTCGATAAACCTTGGGTGATCCACTTAAGGGAAACTTGCTGCTGCTCTACAAACCTCTGCACTTGGAGGCCCAACACTGTCTACAAGAACAGAAGCGTGTGTAGCCATCATGTTCTTGCAATCTTGTGAGTTCTGACTCAGATTTGAGTTTGTATTGAAGCTTGCCCATCTCATAGATACTGTGATCTGGCAATGCATGCCATCTCTCCTTCACTATTTCAGTACTAAGGATTTCTATCAATGCTTTGTTTATTTTAAGAAGGTACCTGTTTACTAGAAATGATGAGTGTAAGGGTGTAAGCAAACTTGACTAGCATATACATGATAATCTGTATAGTCAGTCCATATTGTTTCTTTCTACTAGTTGTTATTTTGTTGTTATTTAGTCATCTTTATAAACTTTTAGTTATAAGTTACACTTGTAGCTTGCGAGAGATTATTGCTTGGAACTTAGACAATAAGCTAGTGACTATCTTGATGATCGTAATGCAAAACTAGCTTATTCACTTGATGTTTTTGATTTCTTGCAGAGAGAACCTAAAACTAGGTAGGCTGAATATTGATTGCAGAAACTAGGTAGGGTGAACACCAATTGTGTTTCGTTCATGTAGGATCCAATTAGCCAAGCAGCAGCAGGCGCCACATCCACCTCTCTCTACCTACCTCATAAGGTAACACTATCTGCAGGTTCGTTGCTATATTATGTTCCTCTCGACCTGTTTGTAAGCATCAGTCTGCTGCTTCTCTTGTCCCTTCATTTGACAACATCTATGTTTATAAGCTGAATATTGATTGCAGAAACTAGGTAGGGTGAACACCAATTGTGTTTCGTTCATGAAGCGGGAGGGAAGATTTCTCATTTGCACATTTTTGGGAGGTCTCTTGAAGGTATTCTTTTGTACTTTCCGAACCTCTCATTTTCTGGTTATATGTAAAGTCTGAACCTCTTAAAGAATTTTGTCACGTCAGAAGTTGATTGCGTCTCAAACAAGGTCGTGTTCTCGAACCCAAAGGCTCCTGTTTACCCGTGTTTGGTGAAAGGGAAGTCTTGGCGACCACCATTGTGATCTTTCCCGCATCGACGACCAGCGCCGCCACCACACCGCACACCCTGCTGCTCGAGGCTTCACACCAGCCATACATACTTGTGGTGGACATACTAGCTGGGCATCATGTTCTCAAGTCTCGCCATGAAGGTTCACCATGTAAGCTTTTAGTAACCCGGAGAATGGATCATCCTATTTTGATGTACAATTTTTCTCTTTGATAAAGGTAGATAGGTTCCCATGTACACTTCCGGAACGGAGAAAGTGAATTAATTAGCAAAATGCATATTTCAAGATAATAAATAATATAAATTTGATTTGCCATGATTTTGAATTTTTCCCCATCCAGTAAGATCATCCTCTTGCACTTTCTTCCCATCCTTTATGACTCTTGAGATTCTAGTGATACTGGTCCATGTTGGATTTTGGGGTTCTTGGATCTAGCTAGAAGGCACACATCAGACTCCATGTTGTAATTTCTGTTTCTTGAACCTCGCTAATCTAGTACTAGCTGTAAGGTAACTCAATAATTATTGGAACATAATGATGGTTTTATTGGACATATTTTATTTTATATGATTCTCATATATCACTACAATTTGTTAACGATGGAATGTCCCTTCTCCATTGTTTGTTAGATGCTTTCAAAATGGAGAGCGAATCCCATCATTATCATGTTTCTTGTTTTGAAATAACGAGTGATAATGAGACTTGCACTCTAGATTGTGTACATCTTGTTTAGCATGTCTTTTGATGCATTGCTTCAGATCTCGCTTGTTATACGTATATTAGCATTTAGGAGATAATAAAGGCTGTCTATCTTTGTACTGTATGATTTACTGTAAGGTTATCAATCAACCCTTGAGATTAAGTAAGCCACAAGTGGTGGTACCGAGTTACCACTTTTGGATATCTGCTTCTGTGCATAATTGAGTGCTAAACTTATTATGCAACTAAGGTATTTTTACTACATGTTGTTCAGACTTATAGGTCAAGCTACTGATATTATTATTTCCATTTTACCTGCGGCCCTTCAATTTGTGTATGATTTGTGGTGGTTGTGCATAGTGGATGTGTAGGCATATGAAAGGGAGAGGATGTGAACTCCCATCTACCCAAAGGAGCTGATCGCCATCAACGAGGAGCTACAGAACGACCAGACTAACCTGAGGGGGAAGATGGTAATCCTGGGTTTCGAAATTAAGAGATTTTATAGTTCTAGCTTGCTAGCAATTGCAGATTCAAAATATAGTTATTTTATATGTTAGTGATGCCTTGTTCTGTACTTTAAGCAAGTAGACATCCATATGATTGCTTTATTTTTTTCCTTGTGTTCTGTTTTTATACCTTCTAAATCATGGTCTGAGTATAATTTTGGTTTGTAGCTTGCACTTTATACTAGTTAAAAATCTGCACTTTTAGAGATATGTATTATATGTTCCTCTGGATACTGCACAGAAATATTACAACAGCAGGAAGTGTACTTGGTGAACCACAGTAATATGTTTGTAATGCATCGCTACAGAATAGTTCCGAATATAGAATGATGTGTTGTTTGCACACGCACACGTTACAACCTGCTATGTAGAAATGTCCTTAACCTGAACCTGTTTTCTGTTTGTTGATTAAACGTTGTTGATGTATATACAACATCTACTTCTTGACTGCGCTTTGCTCCTAGTCAGTTATAAAGTTTGCAAGCGTTGCAGTTTTTTTCCAAATATGATTGTTTGATGTTAGTGATTCCTTGCTTGTGCAGATTTGGCACGGTCGTCACTCTCGTAAGCGCGGCCACGCCAACCGGTAGTCCGTAGTCGTTTAGCGCATGTATGCGATTTGGCTCGCTCCTGATCGATCGCGCCCTTCTCGCCTCGATCTGCACCGCCCCGGAAGGAATCAAAAAGAGGAATCTCGCCGACGCGCGACCTCACCTCACCTCGCCCCGTTCCCATCGTCGACATTACGGGGTGTGTTTTTCTGCAACAAAACGTGCCACGTCAAATCTCTGTCCGACTATTTATCTCTCCCTAAACCTGATGAGAACGGCGTGTGCAATCCACCGTATGCCCTAGCCCCCATGATCACGTACGCACCGCCGCCGATGACGTCGCGGAAGTTTTCCTTCCTCCCCCTCCTTCTCCCGTTCGTCCTCGCCGCCACGCTGCTGTGCACTATCGGCCTTGATGCTTCGCGGGAACGCGTACCGGATCTCCACCGCGCGGCCACGTCTGCCGCAGCCCGCGACGGGCAGACAGCCCTCGCGCTCCGCTTCGCCAAGCTGCTCGCGCCGGCAAACGGCAACTCCTCCTCCACGGCCAACGTCGCCTTCTCTCCCGTGTCCATCCACGCGGCGCTTTCCCTCGTGGCCGCGGGGGCGCGCGGTGCCACGCTCGACCAGATGCTCGCCTTCCTCGGGGCGCCCTCAGTGGCGGGCCTCGCCAACTTCGGGCGCCACATCGTGCATCGCGTCCTGGGCGATCGGGCGGATTCCGGCGGGACGCGCGTCCTCTTCACCGGCGGTATCTGGGCCGAAGCCTCGCGCGGCGGACTCAAAAAGACTTTCCGGGACGTCGCGGATCAGTGCTGCAAGACTGCCTCCCGCATCGTGAGCTTTGCCGACAAGGTCGGTATAGATCCGTTTGTTCGTTCAAGTTTTCCTATAGACTTTTTTTTATCTCTGATGATGACAAATCGATGGTGATTTGTGAAGCCAAGGGAAGTAGCGGAGGCGATCAACAGCTGGGCGAGGACGGCCACGAACAACCTCATCGACTCCATCATCTCCGCCGGCGACATCACCCCAAACACGGACCTCGTGCTCGCCAACGCCGTCTACCTCAAGGCCAAGTGGCTCCATCCGTTCCAAGCGTACCGCACGGGGCCGGACACGTTCCACCGGCTCGACGGCAGCCGTGTCGTTGCGCAGTTCATGTCCCATACCATATACGGCGTGCACTACGCCTCGTCCTTGGACGGGTTCAAGGTCATCAAGCTCCCCTATGAGCATGGCTCCGGCACAGAAGACACGCAGTATTCCATGTACATCTTCCTCCCGGACGAGCACCAGGGACTCGCCAACATGGTGGACGCCATCACCCTAGGGCCAGACTACCTATACAATGTCCTACCCAAGACGGCGAACGAGACCGTCACGGTTACCCTGCCCAAGTTCGAGATAAGCCTCGACTGGGACCTCGGCCGAGACCTCCGTCAGATGGGGCTCTCGCTGCCGTTCTCGCCGGAGTCAGCCGACCTGGGGGGGCATTTTCGACGATGGGCGGCCGACATCCCTTGGCAAGGCTCTGCACAAGGCAGTCGTCAAGGTGGACGAAGATGGGACAGAGGCGGCAGCGGTCACAGTTCTCATGATGTTTGGGAGTTCTTATACTGCTATGGAGCCACCGATCCAGTTCGTCGCTGACCATCCCTTCACTTTCTTCATCATGGAGGAGCGGTCAGGGGCGATCGTGTTCGCCGGCCATGTCCTTGATCCCACAAACCGATCAGCATCGCGATCATAGAAACTTCAGGCTATTTCCTTGTCTTTACTCTTATATAAAGATCTGATTCGGTGGCAGTCTGTCACTCTTATGAGATTACATCCTAGACAATAATTACCATTATTACCACACGATACATTTTAACGCGGATTTTGTCCAGATATTATGGGACCTGGACCTTATCAGCTACCGTCCATTAGGTCCCTTGCATCAAGATTGATGATAATTTTTTTATAAAAAAGACCCTAAACTTTATAAAGTTCCTGGCAATTTTTTATGTGGATCCATTGCTGAAAACATAAAGTTCCTGTCAACATCTGGATCATGTTTCATAAAGTTCTTCCTGTCTGTTCATAAATAACATAGATTCATATAAAAAGATCTCAACAAAACATGTGTATATATGAATAAATAATTTTTTAGGTATAGTAGACATGTGTATATATGAATAAATAATTTTTTATTTAGCATAAAGTTAAGAACTCAAAGTCTCAAACAATGCAAAAAAAGAAACTTCTGTAGCACCGCACCAGAGATTCGCTAGCAGATAAAACAATAATGGAGTTAACAGAGTGGATCTCCATTCAAGCCTACAAAGATACCTTACCACCTTTTCGCAGGGGTCCTTCATCTTGACACCATGTATACAACGAAGCGTTGTTCACCTGGTCAAGGATAGGAATGTGAAGCAGTTTCTCGAAAATAACAAGATAGTAGCAAAACTAAATCCACATCTAAACAAGCAGACAAGCACAAATGATTCACCACTCCGAAACACCAGAAGTTCACAGCTTGGTGCTTGGCTATAACACAAGTCTAGGTAACAAGCACTTACTAATTCTTCACTACATATAAAATCATAAGTTTCAGATAATAAACTGCCGATGCATTCAACAGCTTGCGCGTAGGGCAATCGTCGGTGCTGGGTAGATAGTAGATACCAATGAACTTACGATACTAACCCTGTTACCGACCCGGGTCCACCTGTCATTGATGGTGGCGAGCTCATAGGGGGGAGCGACAATGCATCGACAAGCAACTGGCCCAATAGGATCAGAAGAGGCCCACGCTGGATCACAGATGGAAACTGGATTACTTAGGCCCAACTAGCTACTCGCTACTATAAAAGAGGGAGGCATGTCTCCGTTGATCTCTGGCTTGTATCGTATCTTGAACGAATGAACACGACGGTGCCGTGCGGACCTGGCTCGGTGGTGGTTGGGTGGATCCATCCAGGCAAACCCTAGTTCTGTTCATCTCCTCGATCTGATCTCGCCTCCCCTAGGTAGACTCTTACAATTGGTATCCAGAGCCATAAGATCCTCGTTCTGGAGTTTCCGCTACACGAGCACTTCACCCGCTTCGCCGTGCACTGGCGCAAGGTGGTGATGGAGGAACTGTCGCTAGAATCTCATGCGTTGTACAAGATACTCCGAGCGGAGTCCCGAGAGGAGTACGAGGCCTGCTTCATACTATACAAGAAGGAGATGGCGAATGCCCTCAAGGTGTTCGTCGATGACTCTGCGGCGCAAATCAAGAGCGTGTGCGCCACCATCGACACGGGCCAGCAGGCCATGCGGGTGGATCTGGCTTCGGTTCAAGCCAACCTTGGCCACGAGTTCGGCGCGGTCAAGACCTCTCTCTCCGCCGAGATTGCGACTCTGTCTGCCGCGGTGGACCATGCCCTGACCACGCCGTCGGTTCCGATCGTGAACCATGGCGGCGATGCCGCTGGCCTGTTTAGGCACTGCTCGACACAACAAACCTGGGGGACAATGAGTGTCATGCACGAGTTTCCTCCGGTCAGAGGTACCGATTCTGACCGGACTACACTTCCCTTGTCGAATCCTGACCAATTTCAACACTCGCTGAGTACTGAATCATCTCACCCTGGCCCCCGTGTCGATTTTCCGCAATTTGACGGTGCCAACCCCAAACTGTGGCACGCCGGTCTGAGGAATACTTCCGTAGGTGGGGAACCGCTTCATCGGAATTACTGCGCTCTCAGGGGCGGCATTGAAGAGAGAGAGTGAGTGAGGGGAGGAATGGTGTAGGGCTTACCGGCCGGGGGTTTATATAGACCTCGGGCCTCGAGATTCATGTCCGCCATCCGAACACTCATCTCAGACTCACAAACCCTAGATTGATGACACGTTGATATGTTGCAAACGTATCTATAATTTTTGATGCTCCATGCTTGTTTTACACCAATTGCTATATGTTTTGTCTACACTTTGTGGAACTTTTATGATTTATTTGGACTAACCTACTAATAGTTGCAAAAGTGCACAATGTTCTTGTTTTACACTTTGATGTGTTGGAATTACCAAAAATACAAGTGGAAACCTTGTTGCAGTCAAATTGGGACTTTCCAGAAATCTGTGCCAGAACTTTTTTCGAAGATGGTCACGTTACGGGTCGAAGACGGCGTCAAACGGAAAACTCTTCAATTACAAAGTTGTAGGTAATTTCATGGCGAACGTTCTGGACATAAAATTCACTTGATTTCGAGTCCAGACAGCCGAGATAAGCCCACGCCATTGCGGCCCAAGATGGGGAGACGGGAATCCGAGAGACTATATAAAGGAGGAACCCTAGCTCGTGGGAGACACCTCCACCCACGAATTTGCAGCCACCAGAGCCACGTTTTCGCCCCCCCCCCCCCCATGGATCCCATCTCCATGGGGAGGGCTCCCATGAAGCCATAAAGGAAGGGGGCTAAGGGGCGGCGCTCCCCCATGATGCCGGCGGCGGGGAAGGAGTCTCCCGCGCCGTTGCCCGCGCCGCCGCCGCCGCCCGCGCCCTCGCTGCTCCTCTCCACCATCTTTACCGCTATCTCCATCACATATGCAGTGGTTCATCCTCCCACACACCTCTGTACCGTCCTATGTAAACATGGTATTTGATACTATAATATTTATCCTATGATCTATGTCATGTTTCCATAGTTTATTTGTTCTTAGATTAATTTGTTGAATGTCTTTGGTTCATTAGAGTTGTATGTTGATATGGTACTGTCCTTTGGTGTCCATTATATTTATGCGTGCATGGATTAAACATCTTAGGGTTAGTAGTATGTGCAAAAGGAAGGGGGTAGTTCTGCCGGAGTGACAGAACCTGAGGACGCGAACCGGAATGTTGCACGTATGGGAGTAAGAGGACCATTAGCTTAAGGCTATGGTTGGAGAAACCTTAATGCATTGTTAGTAGTTACGGATGTTTGCTAACAATCCAATCATAAGTACTTGTAATCCCAAGTAGCGGAGCGCATGTAGATTTAGCCTCTCCCACATAGAAAACTGCATCGAAGACAATGAACTCGATATCTTCACTAGTTAATCTTGGACAAAGCCATCACAATTATCACCACTATTCCACACTCATGGTACTGTTATTTTATGTTTGCTTAGTATACTTTATTGCTGCAGCACTAACATTTACTTTCTTGTATTTATTATCTTGCAAAGCTATCTCTCATACCCGTATTGTTGCACTAGTTTTATTTCGTAGATAATGCAAACGTTTAGTGTGTGTAGAGTTGTATCAGTGGTTGATAGAACTTGAGAGAACATTTATCCTACCTTTAGCTCCTTGTTGGTTTCGACACTCTTACTTATCGAAAAGGCTACACATGATCCCCTATACTTGTGGGACATCAAGACCTTTTCTGGCGCCGTTGCCGGAGAGCAATAGCGTGTGGGTGAATATTCTTGTGTGCACTTGTTTGCTTTATCTCTAAATAGTTTTTACTTCTAGTTTTTAGTTGTTCTCTCTCTTATATGGATAGGGAATGCGAATTACAAAAAAAATTAGTTGTACTTGTTACCTAAAAACATTTTCAAAACGGAAAGTGATTGGAAAGATGAGTAATGGTTAAGTGGGGGTCGACCTTGAACACTTGTGTTCATGCCTATGAAACCGAAACAAATCTTTCCATGGAAGCTTTTCAGTTAAAAACTTGTACATATTCTGTATATTGTATATATTGTACATATTCCTCTGTACCGTAAAAGTAAAGTGATAATTGTAGTTCCTAATTACTTGGAAGTTGATAGTTTTGCTTTGCTGTCCAAAAACAGATTTTCTGTGCTTCACCGTATAAAATGTTTAAAATCACCAGAACATGATATTGACCTGAAATTTCTTAAGTGCAAAGTAATACTTATTATCTTTCTTTCATTATACTACCTTTTTCTGATTTGAGTTACGTAGCTGTCTCAAAAAAATTCGATTTTCACCAACTGTTCTGTTTAGACAGATTTCTGTGCTTCACTATAAAAAATCATGACAAATCTCAGAATAGTGTTTTGATATGAATTTTTTTGTGCATAAACCTGAGATTATGATCTTTCTTTCTTTAGTTTGGAGTTTTTCGATTTGAGCTACCTAACTATCTCATTGAGTGTCATCTTTACAGACTGTTCAGTTTTGACAGATTTCTTAGTTTATTCAATATTGTACTTGGTGTTATTAGCTTCATTAGTTTTTTGATGGACGACGGAAATCATGAATACCTTAGTATATATAGTGGCTAATGTTGAGTTTCGATTATGAAACTTGTCAATGCTTTAACATGAGTGGATTTTACTAAATGAGTACTAACCGTACTAATGAGTTTTGTGAAGTTTTATGTGGATGTAGCTTATAAGTTCTAATCAATATGGTGATATGAGATGAACAAGAAGACAGAAGAGCTCAAGCTTGGGGATGGTTAGGTGCATCCCAAGAACATTTCCAAGAAGATACAATCATCTAAGCTTGGGGATGCCCGAGTCATCCCCCTATTCATGAACTACCATGAGGTTGTCTCCTTCATACTCTATATTACCCATCCACATGATATGTATTGTGTTAACTTGTATTATAGTTGCTTTTATATGTCTTGGTTTTATCTTCTTTAGTTTTATTAGGCTCTTTATTTTGTTTTTATTGCTTCTTTACTTTCACTTATAAATTGAAAACAACAAAAATAGTTCCTTTTGTTTTGCTTCTTTGTTTGGTTCTCTATTTTGTGCCTAGCTCAAAGGCGTTAAAGAAAAGCACTCTTGGGAGATAACCCATTGTTTTATTTTCAGTACTTTTTCTTTTATTTGAGTCTTGGAAGTTATTGCTACTGTAGTAACCGCTCCTTATCCTTTTTATTCCGTTGTTGTGCCAAGAGAAGCCTCTAATTCGAGTGAGGTAAGATTTGGGGATGTTGCTGTCCTGAAACAGATTTTTGTACTGTACTGTAAAAATTCATGAAAAATCTCTGAAAACCTTTTGGACCTGCAAATTCTTGTGATTATTCCTCAGGTTATATCCAAACTTCCGTTAGTTTAACACTTTTTGATTTGAGCAACAGAAATCCCCTTTAAAAATCGATCTTTGTCAGCTATTCTGTTTTGACAGATTTCTGCCACTATTCGTTGTTGCCTCTCGAACGTTTTCTTTTTGAGTTCTTTCGATCACGGAACTTTTGGGGAAGTTGCTACAGTAGTATATGCTTTATATGTGGTGATTTTGAGTTGAAACCTAAAGCAAAAGAGGTTGATTCATTTTTATGCTTACACTAATGTTGCTAATAGAATTGTGTTGAGTTTTGTATGAAGGAAGTTTTCAAGTGTAGGGATTGGAGAATGATGAGATGAGTTGAAGAATGGATAAAAGCTCAAGCTTGGGGATGCCCATGCAACCCCCAAGAAATATCCAAGAAGTACAAGCGTCAAAGCTTGGGGATGCCCCCGAGGCACCCCTTCTTCATCGGGAAAAATCAGGTCACCTTTCAAGACACTATATTTTTATTGCTTCATGCACTATGCGTTTTTCTTGGAGCGTCAGTTGTTTTAGTTTTCAGTTTAGTTTAGTTTAGTTTGCTACAATAAATGGTTGGGCCCCAGCAAATTTCTTTTGAAGGAGATGTACTCGTTTTCATTTGCCAAAAACACTCAGTTTTTCACTCTTATCGTTCAACGAGTGTTCTTCTCTTTATGCTACTACGTTTAGTTTTCAGTTTTCGCCTTGATTTTTGTTCAGATCTTCTTATATCTTTTTATCAAGGTGTATTTTTGCCTCTGGACCATATTGGCTTTCATCAAAAGAGTTGAGTTAAAAAAGTTTGAATGGTGTTGGAAAAGAGAAAAAGATTTATGCAAAAAAGTGGTACAAAAAGGAGCTTGTTTAGACTGCGGCTTAGACTTTTGCATGTAATGCTTGATGTCTTTTTGATAGTATGCTTAGTGATTTTTGCTGTAGCATGACTTGTCTCAAATGACTGAGATTTCTTAATGAGTCTTTGAAAAAATCATGCGTTGTTTTTATTATGTGGAAGCATTTATTTGGTTTTCTCCTTTGACGCTTTATTTGGGTTGACTTGGCGCATGCTTACAACATGTTTGACTCTTACAAAGTCGCCATTAGCCTCTGTGATCATTTGGTTTTTGACTTGTGATATCATTTTATGCTTCTCTTAATGATGTTTTGTCGCTATGTATGATTATAGCCGTTATTGCTCTCTTAGTTGGTCGCTCCCAGTCTTTGCTAGCCCTCATTTTGTACTAAGTATGAGCTCTACTCGTGCATCCAACTTCCAAAAACCAAGTTATTCCAATGTGTCCACTATAAATTCCTATGCCTGGTATTTGCAAGTCATTCCAAGTAAATTTTCATGTGCTACCTTTCAAAAAACCTTCAAAACACTTCTCGTTTTGTGACACTGTTTTCAGCTCATGGGGACGTAGTGGTTGGATTTGCTATCTTCCATATTGCTAAGTTCCAAAAAGAAAAAAAAAGGGAAAAAAAGAAAGAAAAAAGGCACTCCTCCATGGTATGTGAATGTTGGTGGGCACCCGATGGAATCGGTTAGCCATGGTTTGTGAAAGGAAAAAAGGTGAGGAGGAGTGCCAAGCATTATAAAAGAGCACCAAAGTGCCAATCCCTCTCTCAAAAACTTGCTTACTTTTTGTATGGAAGATAGTAAGAACCCCATTGCTAGTCGTTGACTAAGACAACCACCTCTCAAAACCCAGTTTTTATCTCTCTGTTTTACAAATGAAAAGCTCTAGCACATGTTTAATCACTGCTTCCCTCTGCGAAGGGCCTTTCCTTACTTTTATGTTGAGTCTCCACCTTCTACCTTTATGCACCATCTAAGAGAGCATAGTTGTCATTCTGAGTTTAATGTGCATAGTCCCAAAGTTTATCATTGATTGATTTATGATTATGGTTTCACTTGTTCTTAAATTATTTGTATCTAGTCACCCTTTTAAACTTGAAGGTGTCCTATGCATTTATGTTTTGCTATTCCATGAAGGACAAGCTAAAAACTACTTGTTATGTTTTTCCATATGATTTGAACACACGTTTGACTTTCATTGTTTTATTATTCATGATCTTTCGATTGTGTTTCTTTTCATGTTATAACATGGTTGCTAAGTTTTTATTGTCAAGATTATGTCTCTTATGCCCATATTTTAAGTTCTTTGATCCCAGCACTCAATCCTTTACTTAGATGATCAAGATTGTGATGGTGCATGTCACCTCAAAAATTATTCTTTTGTTATCACTTACCTACTCGAGGACGAGCAGGAATTAAGCTTGGGGATGTTGATACGTTGCAAACGTATCTATAATTTTTGATACTCCATGCTTGTTTTACACCAATTGCTATATGTTTTGTCTACACTTTGTGGCACTTTTATGATTTATTTGGACTAACCTACGAATATTTGCAAAAGTACACAATGTTCTTGTTTTACACTTTGATGTGTAGGAACTACCAAAAATACAAGTGGAAACCTTGTTGCAGTCAAATTGGAACATTCCAGAAATCTGTGCCAGAACTGTTTTCGAAGATGGTCACGTTACGGGTCGAAGACGGCGTCAAACGGAAAACTCTTCAATTACAAAGTTGTAGGTAATTTCACGGCGAACGTTTTGGACATAAAATTCACCTGATTCTGAGTCTGGACGGCCGAGATAAGCCCGCGCCATTGCGGCCCAAGATGGGGAGACGGGAATCCGAGAGACTATATAAAGGAGGAACCCTAGCTCGTGGGAGACACCTCCACCCACGAATTTGCAGCCACCAGAGCCACGTTTTCGCCCCCCCCCCCCCATGGATCCCATCTCCATGGGGGAGGGCTCCCATGAAGCCATAAAGGAAGGGGGCTAAGGGGCGGCGCTCCCCCATGATGTCGGCGGCGGGGAAGGAGTCCCCCGCGCCGTTGCCCGCGCCGCCGCCGCCGCCCGTGCCCTCGCTGCTCCTCTCCACCATATTTACCGCTATCTCCATCACATATGCAGTGGTTCATCCTCCCACATACCTCTGTACCGTCCTATGTAAACATAGTATTTGATGCTATAATATTTATCCTATGATCTATGTCATGTTTCCATAGTTTATTTGTTCTTAGATTAATTTGTTGAATGTCTTTGGTTCATTAGAGTTGTATGTTGATATGGTACTGTCCTTTGGTGTCCATTATATTTATGCGTGCATGGATTAAACATCTTAGGGTTAGTAGTATGTGCAAAAGGAAGGGGGTAGTTCTGCCGGAGTAACAGAAACCTGAGGACGCGAACCGGAATGTTGCACGTATGGGAGTAAGAGGACCATTAGCTTAAGGCTATGGTTGGGGAAACCTTAATGCATTGTTAGTAGTTACGGATGTTTGCTAACAATCCAATCATAAGTACTTGTAATCCCAAGTAGCGGAGCGCATGTAGATTTAGCCTCTCCCACATAGAAAACTGCATCGAAGACAATGAACTCGATATCTTCACTAGTTAATCTTGGACAAAGCCACCACAATTATCACCACTATTCCACACTCATGGTACTGTTATTTTATGTTTGCTTAGTATACTTTATTGCTGCATCACTAACATTTACTTTCTTGTATTTATTATCTTGCAAAGCTATCTCTCATACCCGTATTGTTGCACTAGTTTTATTTCCTAGATAATGCAAACGTTTAGTGTGTGTAGAGTTGTATCAGTGGTTGATAGAACTTGAGAGAACATTTATCCTACCTTTAGCTCCTCGTTGGGTTCGACACTCTTACTTATCGAAAAGGCTACACACGATCCCCTATACTTGTGGGACATCACACGTGTCCATGGGTAAAACGATAATCTTTACCAACGGTGCTTATACCACGAATCTTACCCTAGAAAGAACTATGTGGCTAAATTTATGGCGGATTTCATGGTAAGATCCAACGAATCCCAGAAATCTTGCCCAACAGAAAACTACGTCGCATAATCCGCATGTATAGCGGATTAAGACATGAAGATAGGAGGAACGCCAAGATCCGCCATCCAGATGCAAGAAGAAGACAAGCTATGGCGGATGACTTCACCAGGAACTGAGCATAGCGGATGAAGGTGGCAATCTTGAAGTTCCCTGGGGGCTACTATTGGGAATATACCAAATAGGTATACCAATGACATAGTCCTAAACCAGTAAGCTAGGGTGGCCCAGGAGGTGGTATGGCGGATAACCTACCGGGCGGCCCAGTTGTTGGAAGCCCATGATGGTACAAGACACGGGATCATATGGCGGATCCGTAGATAGGCCCATGGTGGGTTGCCTTGTAGTACACGTCATTGTATAGGACTTAGTCTAGGACTCTATATTGTATCCGCCCTGGTACCATCGTGATGCCCACACCAGGCGCCTTTATAAGCCGGCGTGGAGGAGCCCTCGAGGCAACGACCTAGACATACAGCCAATCGCATAGCGAAACAGCTAACCTCATCATTGTAACCGAGCACTTGTTGCCATATAGTGAATTATAGCAGCACGTAGGGTGATGACCCACAATTATAGGGGATCGCAACAGTCTTCGAGGGAAGTAAATCCCAAATTTATTGATTCGATACAATGGGAGCCAAAGAATATTTATAAGCCTTAACAGATGAGTTGTCAATTCAGCTGCACCTGGAAACAGTCTTGCTCGTAGTGGTTTATCAGTAGCAACAGTTTTATAGTGGTGATAATAGTGAAACAGTAACAGCAGTAGTAAAATAACAGCGGTAATAGTAGCAATAGTAAACAGTAGGAACAAATACTGTAGGCATAGGGATGGATGTACGGGCATTCCATGGATAAGATAATTCATGAAATCAATGAGACATGGGCAATTGCAGATAAATAATGATAAAGCATCCTAGTACTAAACAATCATAGGCATGTGTTCCGTAAATAGTCGTGCGTGCTCACAATGAGAAACTTGCACGACATCTTTTGTCCTACCAGCCTGTTGCAGCAGGGCCTCAAGGGAAACTACTGGTAAATAAGGTACTCCTTTTAATAAAGTACCGGAGCAAAGCATTAACACTCGGTGAACACATGTGATCCTCACATCGTAGCCATCCCCTCCGGTTATCCCAATTTCTGTCACTTTGGGGCCTCAGGTTCCGGACAACAATATGTGTAAACAACTTGCAGGTATGACCATAAACAACAATTATCATAATGAAACAATAAAATGTTCAGATCTGAAATCATGGCACTCGGGCCCAAAGTGACAAGCATTAAGCATAACAAGTTGCAACAATGTCATAAGCACTAATAGTAGATACTAGGCACCATGCCCTAATAATCTCATATCAAATTACATGAACAATCTCATCCAATCCCTACCATCCCCTCACCTACAGCGGGGGAATTACTCACACATGGATGGGGGAGTCACGGATGGTCGATGGAGGGACGTCGGTGATGATGGTGATGAAGATCTCCTCCAAATCCCCGTCCCGGCAAGGTGCCAGAACGGAGTTTCTGGTTCCGAATCGCGGTTTCTGATGGTGGCGGCGCAGCGGAACTCTATCTGGGAAAAACGCCGTACCCCCGATATTTTTAGGTCAGAGGGTATATGTAGGCAGAAGGAGAGGTCGAGGAGACGGCTGAGCCGTCCTCACAACAGGTGGGCGCGGCCAGGGCTGGGCCGCGCCCCCTATGTGTGTGGTGGCCTCGTGCCTCCCCTTCGTCTCGTCTTCTGGCTGTGTGGGTCTTCTGGTGAAATAGGATTTTTGCCAATTTTTCCTGAATTTTTACTGAAAGTTGAATTTCTGCACAAAAATGAGACACCAGAGCAATTCTGCTGAAAACAGCGTTAGTCCGTGTTAGTTGTATTCAAAACACACAAATTAGAGGAGAAACAACAGCAAAAGTGTTCGGGAAAGTGGATACGTTTTGGACGTATCAACTCCCCCCAAGCTTAGCTTATTGCCTGTCCTCAAGCAATTCAGTTAACAACTGAGTGCGATAAAAGAAACTTTCACGAACACATTTGCTTCAAAGATGTAAATATTCTCACTATATGATCAAATGCTTAAGCAATTCATAATAAGAAATATGCAGCAAATGTTATCTCATAGTCATGCAAGCTATGAAAGAGTGCCAATACACTAATAGGAAGTATCATGAAACATAAGAAGTTGCAAGATTGTAATGTTCATAATAAGATATGAAAGAGTGGTATCCCGCTTGCCTTTATTTGTGGAGCAAAACATAAATGCTGAGGCACCTCTGAAGTTCAAGAGAAGACTAGAAGTAGAAATATCAAAGATAAAAGCATCAAAGTTATACCACAATTAACCGTGTTCTGGGACAAACACATTACACTAAGAATAACAGCTATTCTCTCAAGAAGTGCTTTAAAGTTAGAAGATGATGACTCAACATAAAAGTAAAAGAATGGCCCTTCGCAGAGGAAAGTAGGGACTAAACATGTGCTAGAGCTTCTCATTTTGTGAAACAGAGACAAAAATTTATTTTGAGAGGTGGTTGTTCTATGTCAACGACTGGCAATGGGGTCTTGCTATCTTCCATAATAAACAAGTGAGAGCGGTTCCAAGTTCTTTGAAATTTTGACACATTGGTGCTCTTTTTATAAAACTTTGGCACTCCTCCTCACCTTTTTTCCTTTCTCAAACCATGGCTAGCCGATTCCATCGGGTGCCCACCAACTTTCACATACCATGGAGGAGTGCTCTTTTCTTTACTTTTCAGAATTAATGACGAGCAGATGAAGCTGCCTAGTCGAGGGGTACTCAATTTAATATGAAAGATAGCAATTCCGACCACTACGTCCTCATGATCTAAAAACAGTGGCACAAAATGAGAAGTATTTGAAAGGTTTTGAAAGATAGCACATGAAAATTTACTTGGAATGGCTTACAAATACCATGCATAGGAATTTATAGTGGACTCTTTGAAAGACTTGGTTTTTGGTAATTGGATGCACGAGTAGAGCTCATACTCAATACAAGTGAAGGCTAGCAAAAGACTGGGAAGCGACAATCGAGAGAGCAATAACTGTCATAATCATGCTTGCGACAAAACAAAATTAATATAGGCATAAAAAATGATACAAGAACTGTAAGGCAAAGTAAATCATCGAGGCTTAATTGACCTTTTGTTCAGTCATATGCATGCTTAAGCATGTGCCAAGTCAATTCAAATGAAACTTTCAGAGGTGGATACCACAATGTCATACCAAATTATGAATAAAACAATACAAACAAGCGTCTACATGACATGCTACAAACTATTAGTAAATTGGAACTAATCATATGAAAGCAAGAACTACAAAGCATCCATTAGATAACATATACCTTACATGAACTGACTAAGCATGTCCACATAGATGAGTATATGTACAAAAATGAAAACAAATATAGTTCATACCAGCCTCTTACCACATCTCGGATTGTCATATGTCATCATTATTGCTCTTCACTTGTGGCTTGAATAATATAAAGTGAATACCAAGCTCCAGTGGAGTAACGGGAGACTGAACTCTGCAACAAACTTTACAAAACCGAAGAAGAACAACAAATATTTTTGGGTTTTCGATTTTTGAAACAAGAACGAAATGAAACCGTAAACAACGCAAAATATTTTTGGATTTTTCAAATACCAAACCGAAAATAGCAAGTAAAGCAAACCAAAGGTAGAAAGCTAAAGAAACAAATAGAGAGAAACAACGGAAATATTTTTGGTCTTTTTGTGTTTTGGAAAGCAGAAATAAAAGCAAGAAGTAACAAAGTAAAAAGAAAGTGAAACATGGATATACAAAGGAGCGACAAAATATGATATGTAGATGAGTGAATCGTCGGCATACCTCCCCCCAAGCTTAGGCTTTTGGCCTAAGTGGAGATCAATCCCAGCTCGGCCAACTCGGCCATGAGGTGGCACCTCCGTAGTGTGACGAAGAAGCACCATCGTCCTGATATGAGCTCGAGGACGCCCCGGTGTGGTATGTGGTGTAGTCGTAAGCGGGTGCCTCCTCTTCCTTCTAGACCACCGCGCCATGCTGGATGTTGAAGCCAAGCAACCTAAGCTGCTCATCCAACTCCTCCTTCGTGCGCGACCATGGCCTCACGTGAATACTAAAGAAGTTAGGCTGAGGCAAGGGAATTTCCCTTTCCTCTCCATCAGTGAATAACATCCTGTAAACTAATTTCCCTGCACATGAGTTAGAAGTAACAAAATGATGGAGCTTCATGGCATCAAGATCGAGCCTCTGTGGAGCCAACAATACATCATTAGGAGCAATAGAAAGTCCTAGATCAGCAACAACGCGTGCAGCAATAATGCCTCCATAAATAGGTCCCCTAGCAGCGAGGCGACAAGCAATGAGAGCACCGAGGTTATACTTTCTACTAACATCAAGAGCGATAGCAAGAAAAGCTAAATGATAGTTAGAGATATTGCTAGTGTTACCTCTACCAAGAACACTAGTAGCAAGATAATAAGTGAAATATCTAATAGCTGGGAGTTGAACGTTTCTTATCTTGCCACGCTGTGCGGTGCGGTCATCATCATTAGTTACTCCTCGGTAGAGCTCCAACAAATCGGCGGGTTGATGTAGTATCTTCTTGGCCGTTCCAAACATGGGAATACCTAAAATAGTACAAAACCTCTCCAAAGACATGGTGATAGACTTATCATTTATTTTGAATGCAATGGAAGGCTTGAAATGAGAGTTAGTGAATTTAAAGCTTTCAGCGAAAATCTTTGTAAGCATAGCATATTGATTACTCTCATCCGCCATGTAAGAAGTCAATCCAACCCTGTTAAGAAGGAGCAAGAAATCATCAAGAATCCCTGCATCACTCAAGAAGTTAACACAAGGGAAGGTGGATGGATGCGCATCTCCATCGTCCCCCTCAAGGTTTGGTGATATGAGATCTTACTTATAGGACATCCTATATTGAGCAGTGGATCTTGAAGGCCTTGATGACCTTGGTGCATCACTTTCAAACACTTCTCCATATGTGAAGTTGTCCATTTCTGAAATTTTTAACAAACCTCATAAAAAATGATTTTGAGACAAGCAAATGTAGGAAACTACTATAGTGAGTTACTAGAGAGCTCACATGCATCAAAATAATATTTCTAAGCAATAGAACACGCATGCATACTCATTTATCCTGCCACATACAATGCTAAAATACTCAAGGAATACTTCACCAAAAGAAATTCTACTTAGACAAGCGGAGGAGTCACATACCGGAGAACAATTGCTCCAAATCTCAGCAGAAATGATGGGTTAAGCAAGGAGATCGAAAAATCGCAATGAAGAACAGCAAGAACACAGGTTTGAGCTGGGTGTTGAGATATTTTGAGAGAGAGAGAGGGTGCTGGGGAGGAAGAGATAAGTGAGGGGCCAGGTGGGGCCCCCTCACAGCAGGTGGGCGAGGCCAGGGCCGGGCCGCGCCCCCTGTGTGTGTGGTGGCGTGGCAGCCCCTCCTGGTGTCTCCCAGGTGCCTCTCTGTCCCATTTTTGACATAAAAGTTTATAAAGATTTTTCTGGAATTTTTTGAGAAACTTTATTTTCGAGGATTTTTCAGAAATTGGCAAATCGATAAAAACTCAGAAAAACGAAGATGAAACGATTTCAAGCAAATCAAAACCAAGTATGCAGCAGCTCTGAGATACTCTTAATCATGTAACTAAACTAAAGGAATAAAATTGGTGAAAGTAAATATAAGTGAGGTGGAGTGGATGCGGTGAAAACAAAGTTTCATTCATATAAAATCACTTTGTTAACAAGGTTGATCAAGTCTTGTTACCAAACTAACTTTATATGAGGCAAAACTTTGCATTTCACTAAATGCTTATGTTACCTCAACTTTGATAGGCATAGTCCCAATCATAACAATTTTATATTCTTCCTTGGGCTTCCGCTCTGAACAAATAATTTGACCAACTCTGATGGTCTCAACATTCTTGACGGAATTTAGAGCATTCTTTCTATCAATCTTCTTGGAAAAATAAACTGTGTACTCTTTGTCATTGACATTAAAAGTTACTTTTCCTTGATTGCAATTAATAACAGCACCTGCGGTGTTTAGAAAAGGTCTCCCAAGGATAATAGACATATTATCATCTTTACGTATTTCCAACACAACAAAGTCAGTTAATATCAAACAACTGTTAGCAACTTGAACAGGAACAGTCTCACATATACCAATAGGAATAGTAGTAGATTTATCGGCCATTTGCAAAGATATATCAGTTGATACCAATTTTTCTAGATCAAGTCTCTTATAAAGAGAAAAAGACATGACACTAACTCCGGCTCCCAAATCACATAAAGCAGTTCTAACATAGTTATTTTTAATGGAGCAAGGAATAGTTGGTATACCTGGATCTCCAAGCTTCTCTGGTACTTTACCATCAAAAGAATAATTAGCAAGTAAAGTGGAAATTTCCTCATTAGGAATCTTCCTTTTGTTAGTAACAATATCTTTCATATAAGGAGGCATTTTAATAGCATCAGTCAAAGGAATGTGCAAAAATAAAGGTTACATCCATTCACAAAATCGGTTGTAGTGTTCTTCTTCCTTTGATTTATGTTTCTTACCAGGAAAAGGCATTGGTTTCCGCACCCATGGTTCTCTCTCATTACCATGCTTGTTGGCAATGAAGTCTTCTTTGGTGTACTTTGCATTTTTGGCAAGCTTTTCTGGTTCTTCTTCAACTTCTTCTTTATCGGAAGCCTCACCTGGTTCAGTTTCAGCATCAGAAATAGAAACACTATTAGGATCTTTACCTGTTCGGGAAGGATCTGCAATTGTTTTATGCTTCTTCTTCTTCTTGGAAGGAATATCATCACTTGAAGTGCGTTGAGAATCTTGCTCGATCCTCTTAGGATGTCCTTCAGGATATAAGGGGTCTTGAGTGGTAGCACCACCTCTTGTGCGTATTTCAAATGCTTGCTTCTCTCTTGCGGCATTAACTAGCAAGTCTTTTTGCACCTTGGTAAGCTGATCAATTTGTGTTTGAACCATTTGAAAATGTTTAACAAGTATCTTCACATCATTGGAGGTTCTCTCCACAATATCCTGCAACTTGTTAATAGCTCTAGAATTTTCTAACAAATGATTCTGCACTCTTTTGTTAAAATTATCTTACTTAACAATAAAATTATCAAATTCATCTAAGCATTGATCAAGAGGTTTAGAATAAGGAATATCTCTATCATCAAAGCGTTGGAGAGAGTGTACCTCAATTGTAGATGAGTGAGGAATTGGCTTACATAATTCTTCAATAGGAGGTAAATTCTTAACATCTTCGGCTTTAATACCTTTCTCCTTAAGAGATTTCTTGGCTTCCCTTATCACTTCATCATTTAATTCAATCATCCCTCTCTTCTTCGGCATTGGCTCAGGGGTTGGTGCTGGTGTTGGCTCAACTAGAGTCCAATCATCATGATTCTGTCTTATTTTAACCATTAATTCTTCAGCTTCAGCCGGAGTTCTTTGCCTGAAAACACAACCAGCACAACTATCCAAATATGTCTTAGATTCATCAGTTAGTCCATTATAAAATATATCAAGGATGTTCATTTTTAGGCAATGGTTCCTTAGGAAATGCTCTAATTAAAGAGCAAAACCTTCCCCATTATTCCGGTAGTTTCTCTCCTTTTCCCCGTTCAAAGTCAAAGATTTTCTACGAAGCAGCATGTTGAGCACTAGTAGGAAAATATTTCTGAAAGAAAGCATTAACCAAAGCAATAGGACTATTAATGGATCCAGGAAACAAGTTATTAAACCAAGTTTTAGCTGCATCTTTCAACGAGAAAGGAAAAATCTTAGCAACAAAGTAAGTGCGAAGCTTAATATCATCAGAAAACAAATTACTCAAAGTAGAAAGCTCATTCATATGCTCCATAGCACTCTCATCTTTAGTACCACAAAAATGAGTTTTCTCAACAATAGATATGTAAGATAAATCCAAAGAGAAATCATAATCCTTGTCTCTAATATTTATGGGAGAAGCAGGAAACTTAGGATCAGGAGACAATTTATATCTAACAGTACGTCTTGCAAGAAGTTCTTTAACATCAGCAGCATTACGAGTAGCACGTGCTTCAGCAATAAAATCATCATCAAGCTCAATATAATCTTCAAACTCATCACAAGGACATTCTCTAGACTCAGGTGAACTAACAGGTGTAACAGTGGTGTTTCCCAACTTAGCTCTAGCAATAGTAGCATCTAAAAAGGAACCTAGTGAACCACTCTCATCAAGCACAGTAGAAGCATCATCTAAATTATCAGTGGCATTTTCAAACTCAGCAAAAGTAGTAGCAGTAGCGTGTGCATGTGGTGGTGTAAGCAACTTACTCATAACAGATGGCGAATCAAGAGCAACAGAGGTGTTGAGAGTTGTACCTCTTCTTGTAGTGGATGGCAATATAGGAACTTTTCCATCACGAGGTTTACCCATGATGAAAGGATTGCAGCGAACAATATGAATACCAAGTGAACTTACAAATAAAGCTATGCTCCCCGGCAACGGCACCAGAAAATAGTCTTGATGACCCACAAGTATAGGGGATCGCAACAGTCTTCGAGGAAAGTAAAGCCCAAATTTATTGATTCGACACAAGGGGAGCCAAAGAATATTTATAAGCCTTAATAGATGAGTTGTCAATTCAGCTGCACCTAGAAATAGTCTTGCTCGCAGTGGTTTATCAGTAGCAACAGTTTTATAGTGGTGATAGTAGTGAAACAGTAACAGCAGTAGTAAAATAACAGCGGTAATAGTAGCAATAGTAAACAGTAGGAACAAATACTATAGACATAGGGATGGATGTACGGGCGTTGCATGGATAAGATAATTCATGAAATCAATGAGACATGAGCAATTGCAGATAAATAATGATAAAGCATCCTAGTACTAAACAATCATAGGCATGTGTTCCGTAAATAGTCGTGCGTGCTCACAAGGAGAAACTTGCATGACATCTTTTGTCCTACCAGCCTATTGCAGTAGGGCCTCAAGGGAAACTACTGGTAATTAAGATACTCTTTTTAATAAAGAACCGGAGCGAAGCATTAACACTCGGTGAACACATGTGATCCTCACATCGTAGCCATCCCCTCCGGTTATCCCAATTTCTGTCACTTTGGGGCCTCGGGTTCCGGACAACAATATGTGTAAACAACTTGCAGGTATGACCATAAACAACAATTATCATAATGAAACAATAACATGTTAAGATTTGAAATCATGGCACTCGGGCCCAAAGTGACAAGCATTAAGCATAACAAGTTGCAACAATGTCATAAGCACTAATAGTAGATACTAGGCACCATGCCCTAACAATCTCATATCAAATTACATGAACAATCTCATCCAATCCCTACCATCCCCTCACCTACAGCAGGGGAATTACTCACACATGGATGGGGGAGTCATGGATGGTCGATGGAGGGACGTCGGTGATGATGGTGATGAAGATCTCCTCCAAATCCCCGTCCCGGCAAGGTGCCAGAACGGAGTTTCTGGTTCCGAATTGCGGTTTCTGATGGTGGCGGCGCAGCGGAACTCTATCTGGGAAAAATGCCGTATCCCCGATATTTTTAGGTCAGAGGGTATATGTAGGCGGAAGGAGAGGTCGAGGAGATGGCCGAGCCGTCCTCACAACAGGTGGGCGCGGCCAGGTGATACGTCTCCAACGTATCCATAATTTTTGATGCTCCATGCTTGTTTTTACACCATTTGCCAATGTTTCGTTACACTTCGTGGCACTTTTATGCATTTTCCGGAACTAAGCTATTAACAAGTCGCCACAGTGCCAGTTCCCTGTTTTCTGCTGTTTTTGTGTTTGAGAAAAGCTACACAGGAAATATTCTCAGAATTGGACGAAACAAGTTCCTGAAGTCTTATTTTTCCCGGAAGCTTCTAGAGATCCGAAGAGGAGACGGAGAGGGGCCACAGGCCACCCTCACACCAGGGCGGCGCGGCCTGGCCCCTGGTCACGCCCCCTATGTGTGAGAGCGCCTCGGTCCACTCCTGACGATGCCCCTTCGCCTATAAAGACCCCCCGACGGGAAAAACCTAAGGACCCGATCAATTTTCCAGAAACACATTGCGATCCGCCGCCGTTGTCGACCCGAGATCGGGAGGGTCTAGAAGCTCTTCCCGGCACCCTGCCGGAGAGGGGAATTGCCACCAGAGGTCTTCTTCATCGCCATGCTTGCCTCTGGAGCGATGAGTGAGTAGTCTACCTTGGACTATGGGTCCATAGCAGTAGCTAGATGGTTGTCTCCTCCACCATGTGCTTCATGTTTAGATCTCATGAGCTGCCCTACATGATTGAGATCACCGTTATGTAATTCTACATGTTTGGTTTGTTGGGATCCGATGAATATTGGTGTTATGATTTAGTTGCTATACTGAAATATATCTTATGTTATCTCTATGTTGTTTATGATCTTGCATGCTCTCCGTTGTTAGTAGCTATCTTGGCCGAGTAGTTGCTAGTGACTCCAAGAGGGGGTATTTATGCTTGATAGTGGGTTCATGCCTCTATTTAACCTGGGGGAGTGACAGAAACCTCTAAGGTTGTAGATGTGCTGTTGCTACTAGGGAGAAAACAACATTCATATGCTCAAGGGCATATACTTTGTTTACATTACACACTTTGCTTAATGCAATTATCTGTTGTTCGCAACTTAATACTCATGGGGTGTTCGGATGATATCCCCGTGAGTGGATTATTAGTCATAGATGCAGTTGGATGGCGGTCTATGTATTTTGTTGTAATGCCCAGAGTAAATCGCATAGTGATCTTCTTGACATATCACGTTTATCTTTATTCTATCAATTGCCCAACTGTAATTTGTTTACCCAGCATGTGTTATTTTATCTTATGGAGAGACACTGCTAGTGAACTGTGGACCCCGGTCCTATTTCCATCATATTGCTACCACCTGTTTACTTTACTCGCAATGTTTACTTTACTCGCATACTTTCACTGTTTTCCACTCGATACGCTCATACCCTTTGTTTTAAGCAAACCGGTGAGATTGACAACCTCATCGTAAGTTGGGAACAAAGTATTTGGTTGTGTGTGTGCAGGTTCCGTGTTGCTACTGGCCGAAGACGAGTCAACAAGTATCGTTAAACGGCGCCCTTGTTGGAGTGTTATTAAGCCAGTCCGCATCACCTTCAGTCGTTTGTCTCTCCTCTCCAAGATCGACATACCTTAGTTTCTTAACTGAGGGAAAATCTTGCTGCTATATTCATCACACCTTCCTCTTGGGGTTCCCAACGGGCTGGTCATCAACCGGCCGCCATCAAACGCAACACCAGGGCTAGGCCGCGCCCCCTGTGTGTGTGGTGGCCTCGTGCCTCCCCTCCGTCTCGTCTTCTGGCTGCGTGGGTCTTCTGGTGAAATAGGATTTTTGCCAAATTTTCCCGAATTTTTACTGAAAGTTGAATTTCTGCACAAAAATGAGACACCAGAGTAATTCTGCTGAAAACAGCGTTAGTCCGTGTTAGTTGTATTCAAAACATACAAATTAGAGGAGAAACAACAGCAAAAGTGTTCGGGAAAGTGGATACGTTTTGGACGTATCATAGGGTCTCGCCGCCGTTGCGGGATCTGAAGCTGGGTAAACTCGTGCTACCACCGTCCCGAATCGCTCCACAAACCGCCATACACCTACCCCTATGGCAGATCTGTTGACAAAACCACGACAGGATCGTGATTCATAAAAGTTCTTCCTGTCTGTTCATAAATAACATAGATCCATGTAAAAATATCCCTACAAAACATGTTCAAAATGGGTTTTTTCTAGATCCATGTAAAGTTCTTGCAAAAAATTGAAAAGGATCCATAGCTACATATACAAAGATCTTTGAAATTTGAATCAAGATCCATACACCAAAAACACAAAAGCAACCAGATCCAACATCTACAGGCCAAGATCTACACAAAAAAACCACCAGATCAAACAGAGGAGGGAGCCGGTCGTAGCAGTGGTCAGCCTGGTGGCGTGGTGGCGCGGCGTCGAGAGAGGCAGAGTAGGGGAATGAGCCAGGATCTAGGGTTTGGACGACTTATATACCGTGAGTCGGTGGACTGCGGGTCAAACAGTAATAAGGTTAGGGGGGTTTCTGCAAAAATGTGCAGCATAAATCTCGAACAGATTTGTTCGGTCGTTGATACGGTCCTAGCGCCCAAAGGTCCTGATAATCTTTTTTCGAATATATTTTAGGTATAGTAGACATGTGGAGTTAACAGAGTGGATCTCCATTCAAGCCTACAAAGATACCTTACCACCTTTTTCCAGGGGTCCCTTCATCTTGACACCATATGTACAACGGAGTGTTGTTCACCTGGTCAAGGATAGGACTGAAGCGGTTTCTCGAAAATGACAAGATTGTAGCAAAACTAAATCCACATCTAAACAAGCAGACAAGCACACATGATTCACCACTCCGGAGCACCAGAAGTTCACAGCTTGCTGCTTGGCTATAACACAAGTCTAGGATCATCAAGCACTTACTAATTCTTCACTACATATAAAACAATAAGTTTCAGATAATAAATTGCTGCCGCATTCAACAGACAACAGCTTGCGCGTAGGGCAATCGTCAGCGCTGGGTAGATAATAGATACCAATGCCCTTACGATACTAACCACCATGTGGAGTTCACAAAGTACGCATGTAGGGTTTGTTGTGTTTGGCGACAAGATCCGCATGTTTGTGCACGTACGATTATGGAAACTTGCCTTTAGAACTTCAAAAGATGCTTAAAACCAAATTCTTGAATCGGACGGAGCAACTCTTGCTTGAGCAGGAACTGTAATCCGCTGGTTGATTTTTGCGAATACAGCACATGTCAAAGAGGCTATAAAGATCACAACAAAATCAGATTTCTTATTTTTGTTTGAGCCGGTCAAAGAGAAATACAAGGAAATAAATTACATTTGTGGAAATAGAATGGGCCGTTATTTCTTTGGACTGCCGCGTCCACCTGAGGAAATCACGTCGCTGTCCAAGAAGAGTTTGCCGATGGATTTCTTATCTATGCATGCATGTGGTTGGGGCCCACCTATGGCATACGCATCAAGGAGGCAAACAAATTAGGAGTCCAATCAACACGTTCAGAAAGATTTCATTTTGTTTTATTTTCTTGTTAGATTAAATATAGTCAGTCCGTTATTTTTGGTTTTTCTTCTAAGTCAAGTTTAGGTCGGCTATACCATTATAAATAGCCACGTGGGGTCATTGTATTAGGGGAGTTGAATTTCGAGTTAAGAACATACAGGAAAAAGGTCCCATGTCGGGGGACACTAATATTGTTGGTTTTGCTTGCTGATTCGCAAGGATCTGTTCTGCAGTTCGTGGAGTAGATCTAATCTGCTCAACGACTGAGTTTATCTACCATCTATCTCGATCGCCGTGAAAGATTGGGTCTAAACCCCCTTTGGATCACGTTGATCCGTATCATCTTGATATCAGATTCATCGGGTTTCTCCCGGCGATTTCTAGCTAAGATCTATCTGCTGTGTTCAATTTTATTTGCTGCCGGAGGTGATCAAGCCAACACACCGGTTCCGTTGATCTTGGATTGGAGGCGTTGAAGTTTTGCTACTAAGCACCGTCACCGTACTAATCTGTTGGAGTCTGTAGTTCTGCTGCTTGGTGAAGTTCTGCTCGTCCGTGGGATTTTATTTTTTCTCCGCTGCGATCTGCTGAAACATTGAGATCGATCTGCTGAGGATTGTCGCTGGATTTTCTATTCTGCTATGAGAGAATTCTACGGTCACGTGGTTTTGGTCAGTTTGGAATCGATCGGATTGCATTGGAGTTTTGGTTCGGCCAGATTAAAAGAAAAATCAAAGAAATACGGGGATAGCTGGTCCAGAATACAAGATCGGACTAGAGTCTTTCACGTGAACGTGAGTGTACACTTCCGTTCAAGTTTGGTTTCGTTGGTCCCAGTGTGCGCGTGTTTCTTCTTGCCGCGAGAGATATCGGAAATCATCGCCACCCCTGAGCGCGACTGCTACTGATCCTCTCTGTTGCCTCCCAACCTGAGATACTGTCTCCTCTTGGACGTCAGTCCGCACTTCCCTGTTATTTGTCCGTCGTAATTGTTATTGCAATACCACCGTTTACTGGCTGTATGTTCTGCTGATATCTGATTCAATTATGGAGGAAAAAAACGTGTTCTCCCATTGGTTTCAGAAAGAAGAGAAAGGGCATGATGAGCAACTATTTCATACTCGTGTGATCATGCAAGAACGAGTGTGTGCTTTGACGATCGACCAAACGGCTCTGATCAACACTGTTAGCAATGAGATAGTGGAGAAGTTAGAGATGCCGATGACGCCACTTCACGAACCATATTTTCTGCGTATAGGTGACAATAAGCTTGCCATCACCCATTTATGTTGGGCAACTTAGCTTTTGCTATTTGGTGTGATGTGCTTCCTCTACACATGGTTTCATGTTATCTCCTTTTGGGAAGGCCATGATGCAAGGACCAGGGTGCAACATATCACATGGAGCATTATTATTATACCAAGTATGTTGGTCCCTATGGCAACAAAATGTACACTCTGATGTCCATGGATACCGTGAAGAATAAGGCTTGAGAGATGAAAAACTGCAGAAACTCAAGGAGGAAGAAGAGAACAAAAATAAGGAGGCTGAATTAAAAATCAGGGAGCAAAAAGAGGTGAAGAAGAGGGGCGCCGAAGCTGCTGCACTTCTCCTTGTGCATGTGCCCTCTACAGCATATATTGTTGCTTTCAAGACTGACTCGAAACCGAGGACGGTTTCTCTTGAAGAAGGGGAGGATGATGTGGAGCCCCCTATATTTGATGTCGCGTATACTACGGTTAAATCTTCTATTGCTGAATTGAATGCCACGTCAGTAGTCAGGTTTGCGAATACACCGCATGTCAAAGAGGCTATAAAGATCACAATAAAACCAGATTTCTTATTTTTGTTTGAGCCGGTCAAAGAGAAATACAAGGAAACAAATTACTTTTGTGGAAATAGAATGGGCCGTTATTTCTTTGGACTGACGCGTCCACCTGAGGAAATTAGGTCGCTGCCCAAGAAGAGTTTGCCGATGGATTTCTTATCTATGCATGCATGTGGTTGGGGCCCACCTATGGCATACGCATATACGAGGCAAACAAATTAGGAGTCCAATCAACACGTTCGGAAAGATTTTGTTTTGTTTTATTTTCTTGTTAGATTAAATATAGTTAGACCGTTATTTTTTGTTTTGCTTCTAAGTCAAGTTTAGGTCGGCTATACCATTATAAATAGCCACGTGGGATCATTGTATTAGAGGAGTTGAATTTCGAGTTAAGAATATACATGAAAAATGTCCCATATCGGGGAACACCAATATCGTTGGTTTTGCTTACTGATTCCCAAGGATCTGTTCTGCAGTTCGTGGAGTAGATATAATCTGCTCAACGACTGAGTTTATCTACCATTTATCTCGATCGCCATGAAAGATTGGACCTAAACCCCCTTTGGATCGCGTTGATCCGTATCAGTAAACCTTGCACTATGTAAACGGTTAAATTCTTAAATAAACAGCTCTGTGTATCGATTAATACAGAGGCAGGCTAGGCTTGCTCTTCATTTCGGAAAAAAAGGGAAACCCCTAAACTATGAGCCGCCTTGTCCAAAGTCCAAACACCCCAAATCATACTAGGTCAGATCAGATCGATCAAATCACGAACCATAGCAAGAAAAATAGCAGCGTATAGCATCGACGACATCACTTGATGATGTCAACGGAGGTGTTAGCTGCTGCGCTTGTGAGGGCCACCCTGCTAGTTGGAGATTAAGATGGCAACCATATCCCATTTATTATTAGTCTATATATGATTTACAAAATCAATCAAAATATTTTCATAGGACAACAATCATGGAATTGATTTTAGAGGAGTGCTTTAGTGCACCCCACCCCCACCCCCAAACTTCAAGGGGTGAGTTTGTCCCGAGTTTTTTTGGGCCCGCTAAAACCCATATCCAAACCTCTTATAGGCTCGTATCGATATACCAGGTAGAGATAGGTGTACACCATGACCCCACCTGTGACCAAACCTTTGTTATTAGCAATCCACGTCGTTGCATGCGGTAATTTGGACTCATGCAATCTCATAGCCCCGACGCTTGTTAGCGATCAAAAACCTCCAGCATCACATCACCGGTGCTGGGGTCTATCGCCGTCGTAGGCAGCTAGAACGGCGGCACACGGATCAATTCATGTCCAGCTGCTCCTCGTGATCCCCGGTGATCACGATGTCGTGTTAGATCGTCCACTATTTAACCCATATCGCTGCTACAGATCAGCCACGATCTAAAGAATGCCGCCGCTCGTAGTCTATGTCGGTAGGGTTTCTGTACCCAATCAAAGCCGGCTCTGGTAGCCACGTAGAAGGTCAACGGCCGGCCACGATCCTATCCTCGACACTACCTCGGCGTGCACATGTTGGCCCTTTTAGGCGCTCACCTTCGTCAGCGGTTGTTTTTAGCTAGGATCTTGTTGTCTTCTCATCCGTGGCGTATTGTAAGGTAATTGGTTGATCCATCTTCTTGGTGACATATAGTGGAACTTATAATGCTTTCGCAGTTGTAATGTTGATGATTTGGAATATATATGTTCTGCAGTGTTCAAGACAAGCCATGAATACAAGTGTACCTAAAATATATAATTCCTCAACCTATAAGCTTGTTGGCTATTTTAATTATTTATAGGTGGATAACAAGGATAACGTTGGTAGAAAGACATCTCACCTGGTTTCTAACATAATTCAGCAGCTGTATAAATATTAGAGAAGTCGAGGCTAACCGGCTAAGTGGCCATACACTCACTAGGTTTAAACATGGCGTAGGAGTTGGAGGCACCAGGAAATGTGGTATGCAAGTCATCCATTACGGGTCTGCATACATGGTCACTGTCACTATTCCATTTCTAACAGCTCTGCGGTGCTATATCTTTCCGAGTCCGATCTGGTACATATTACCCTGATCGGGATTCAGGGTGGAAGCAGGTATATTGTTTAGATGAACGACGACTCGACGAGGCATGTCGGGTGCTAACAACACTACAACAGATGAAGTAGCAATTCAAAAGACATGGGAAAAACTAGACCAAGCTTCTTCGTCTTTCTTCTCGTAACACACCATACTACAGAGTAATTAGCCGTCAGAGTAATTATGCGTTCAAGCTTGACTAAGAGCGAGCCTGTCATATTATGTATCGTAATTCCTAATCTCGGAACATAGGACCGTAAACCGTTTCAATCAAAATGACCATAGGCGCAATCCATGTTTTCAATAAGAATAGTATTTAATCCTTATTTTTTGTGGTTGTCATCATCAACTCACTTGTGGCATATGAAATGGCATACATTGTGACTACTTTGTATTTTTGATTGCTTTTGATATGTCCAACACCTCGACTTGAAAAAGTTATTTTGAGATGTGTTGGTTACACTTCGATTTGGCATGAACATGGTAGGTGGGTCCATGCTATCAGAGTTAGGGCAAATTTTAATGGGGGTAAAGCTTGACACACTGTCACAAATTTGGGGTCAAATATGGCAGACAAAAATAAAAATGGAAAAAAAGATCACAAAAACACAAAATGGGGTGAAAAAGTGGAATACATTTGTTTTATAATTTACTTAGAGCTTTTATTCGAATTTACAAAAAATATTGTGTAACTTATAACATCTTGTTAGAATTTCTAAGCATGAATTTCACATGCGGCAGTACATGGTTTTGAATTTGATTTGAGTCTGCTTTTTTATTCTTGTGCTCTTCTGATTTCTTGGAACCAGACGCTAGGTTTATAGAATTCATATGATTTCCAATTCTCTGTTTTGCACACATATTGTTGTCCTGTTAATTTTTCCATAATATTTTTTTATCTTTCTAAAAACAAGGATTTCAGTTTTCTCATAGGTATTTGGAGGATTATAATCCATTAAATTTTTCTACAATGCCCTTTTGATTAAGAGAATGCATTTTCTCATGTGTTTTTAATGTGGTTGGTACAAAAGCCAATTTATACAATTTTCATGGTATGTAATTCACTATATACACCTATGCTCCACTCAAAATCATGTGTTTTTGTATAAAATTTTATTTGTTCTTTAACCAAATAAACGACACTAAAATAAGGTTCAAACTAGATGAGCATACCAGAATTAAACCTTGATTCGTACTCATTTACATAAATGATTTTACAAGCATGACTTTATCCAATTTGTAGCGATTCTCAAATAAGCTAAATAATAGCAAATAATGATTATTTTGATGATGAACTGTATGATCCTTGTGTAAACTTTTCATACATTAAATGTGCGCTTTCCCTGCATGGCTTACAACACTCTTTAGGGACCCGGAGAGTCAATATGAGAAATTAAATTGTACAGGTAGGACATCATGAAATTGATCTAACTTGTGTGAGCCAATAATTTGGAGGCGGTATGACCCTAGAAAGTAGTTGGAAATAAATGCACAATCCTTATATTACTTGTTGTGTAATGCCGTCGACTGAACTTTCATTCGTCAAAGCAAACTCTCCTCTTGAGAGTGTCAAGGAGGCGGAGGTCAGTGGTGGTCGTGTTGACGAGCTTCATAAATATACAACACTAGGAATTGGAGGCACCAGAAATTATACCGGTCGAGAAATCCAAGAAAGCAGTGCAAGAAACGTAGGGTTGATCACGAAAGTGGTGTGTTGTTGTTACATCAGCTTTTTGCGTTCTTCAGCGAGGCAGCTTGCGTGGCGTCCAAGATCTACAACAAGTGATAGTCTCAGTCCTCGAAGGGCTATTACCATAGCTTTTGCATCAGAACATACAATTCATTATACCTGATGCATGCACAACATTGTTCCACTTTGGAACCAGAATGGAGAAAGCATTCAGTCGGAGAAAACCAAGCTAGTACATGGTTCTATCAGAAGTTTAACCTTGGACATAATACAATAGTGCAGTCATCACTGCAGAGGCAAAGAACAAATTTATTTTGAGGAATGTCAGGGATGGCTTCACGCTCAGTCGTTCCGGCAGCGAGCAGGGACGCTGGTGATGAGCGCTCATGGCTACCTTCTTTTACGCAGGGACCATGTCCAGGTCCATCTGCAGCAGCACAGTCGAACGCTGGCAAAATGACAGGATATTGCTAAGTTAGGCTCCTAACTGGCAAAATGCCCATCTCCTATCAAACCACAAGTTGAGACGCAATGCTAGTTGATACTAGATAATAATTGAGTTGACAGATTGAACATTCATCTAGACCTACACAGATACGTTGACAACTTTTTTTTCAGTGGTGGTCCGTTCTTCTTGACAGCATAAAACAGAGATTTTCACCTATTCAAGGATAACATGACAGAAGTTTCTCGAAAATGACAATATAGTAGCGAAATAAAACCTGCATCTAAACAAGCATATATGCTTCACCAATTAGACGCACCACACGTTCACAGCTTGACCATAACACAAGTCCAGGATCATCAAGCTCTTACTAATTCGTCACCACATATAATACCATAAATTCAGATAATGAAGTGCTGATGCATTCAACAGCTTGCACATAGGGCAACCGTCAAAGCTAAGTAGATACTGGAGTAGATACTAATGCCGTTAGAACACTAACCACCATGTTGAGTCCACAAAGTACGCATGCCTCAAACAATGTGGTAGCCTGCCATAGTGTGATATGTGGTGACGCATTGAAGAGACTGCACAGAAACACTTCAAGTTGAGTTTTGAGGGAGTAGCCACGTTGCAAGACGCATCCCGCCACGCTTCCAAGAGACGGTTGGCAGAGGGAAGGAGAACACCTGGCCAATCACATCATAGACACCGATGGAAGCACTCTCATCTTCGTAAGAGCAGCCATTAAAATATTCCTCATCATCATCCAGAAACCAGATACGGTCTCCCAGCAACCCGTACTGAGAGACGGGAACAATCTGGGAGCACCTTCGTCCTAGGAAAAGAACCTGGTCATCCCCTAAGGTCGTCTTGTTGACCCATCCTGGCTGCTTGAGGTCAGCCTGAAACACCTCAAACTTGTTCCGTTCAAACACATATTTATCAAGTATCCGTCTGGAGAAAACCTTCCTGCGCACCATTAGCAATGCGCCACATGATTCAACCAGGTAGAGCTTCTTATCGACCCTAGTGTCCTTTTCGGTCGGCCACAAAGGGAAGGGATTACCCTTGATGACCCGTACAATCCGAGAAATATGTGGATCGCCGGTGGTTTGATCTTGGCTGATGTCCAGGACAGAGAGATGCTCGTGGTGAGAAAGGATGTAAAGTTTGCCCTGGTAGAACCCCATATCTTCAAATCCCTTGCATGTATCATAGGCTCGAACTGACCACGAGGAAGCCCCTGGCTGACACACTAGAATCTGACCAAAGCCTTGATGGTTGACGAACGCAACGGCGAGGTTCATCGAGCACAACATTATCTTACTCAGCTGGGGATTCTTGTCCTTGATATGCAGCCATGTCATCCTAGGAGGGTCCACAGATACATGGCTCACATCAGCATCAGGGGGGTACAGCCGGACGCTGGACAGAGCAGGGAGAGCCACAGTGGCCCTGGAGAAGGGGTTGACCAGGAAGCATCCGTCATCACGCGGGAAGACGAGCATGCTACCACAGGCGCTCTTGAACCCTGCAAAGCCACAGCCGGCAAAGCGGAAGGGCTCGGTGCAGGGGAGGCTGTAGAAAGTGCCGTCGGGAAGAGCTAGCAGTGGCACCGGCGGTGGCACCATGATCTGCTGCGCAGCAGCGCGCCATTGGGGGCAGACCGAGGCGAAGCAAGCACGGTCAGCGTACGCGGGCAGGAGGCGGAGCACGAGGCCGGCCAGCTCCAGTGGGATGTCTGACCACGACGGCGTCGGGCATGGTAGCTTCTCCGCCATCGTCCTGAGTCGGGCTCTGCAAACAGGAAAGTGGAGGCAACATCATCAGCAAGCGCGACCAACGGAATGCACCAAGGATCAGTTGGTAACTCTCTCTAGTTCCTTACAAATAAATACATCAAAGATTCTGATATTCTGTTGCCGATAACTTTAATAGTACAAGCAGAAGAAGGTGGAATATGAGCTAGAGTATTGGTATTCTGTCCCCAATATCTTTAATAGTATAAGTCTCGGGCATCAGGCACTTGCAAGCACAGAGGGGGTGATTCCATGATCACAAATACTCCCTGTGTTTCAAAATATAAGATGTTTTAGGTTTGTGAACCAAATGTAGGTAGACAGCTTTTAGTGTATATATTCGAGTGAACCTACACATTAAAAAAATGTATAGATACATTTGCTTCACAAACCTAAAACATCTTATATTTTGAAGGAAAAGATGTGGCTCAGGACCATCTCAGCTACACCCCATTGCTAGAGTACATGCATGGATACAGAAAAGTACAATGTGAATAGTGCAGCGTTGACTATGGTGTAAATCATGGGTTAGATGCTTCAGATACAGACAAAAGTATCTCAGTCATTGACCAGCTGATATGTGGTGGGGATAAGAGGGATAACTGAGGCAGTGCTCAAAAAATCTTGTCTCTATTTTAAAACGGAGGGAGTACAACCTAAAGTTATTGCACATTGCTATGTGAAGCCACCAATCGGGTAGTCTAATTGTGTAGTGTGTTCCTGGCAACCAGATACTGAGTCTTGACCAAAGACACGCTTTACAGATCGATCCGATTGAATGATAACATCACAACAGAACTGCTAAGATATTTGAAAAAAATTACAGATAGGCTACATCCGTCCAATCACAATGGATATTTGGAAAATGCTGCCAAGGTGGGACGAGTGGTAAGTAGCATATGGCGTGATTCAGTGGCAAACCAACCATCTGTACATACTAAAGCACATGAACGATTGAATTGTATCGATTCCTCCGCACACACTCACTCAATTCGGCACTTGATTACTGCCGAGATCTCGTGCTCACTCACCGCCTCACCTCGACCCGCCGCCCAGAGGCAATATGTCGAGCACCTTGCCTAGCTGCCTGCATGGTCCGTGCCCATGGTAGGAGCAGGGAGAACAGCACGGATGGGGGGGATGGCGGCAGGTATACGGGGAAGAAGGAGAGGGGCGTACCAGATATCAGCGCCGTAGTCGGGACGAAGGGTGGATGTGTTGATCGAGCGGTGAACCCTAGGTCTGCCGCCGTCGCCGCCTCTATAGATTGCCTGTTGGTGGCGGAAATATGGAAATGGAACGCCGCGTGTGGTAGCTGTTACAGGGCCGAAGTGATATGTGGGCTCGACACAGTTGTTCGGATAAATGGGCTTCCCTGTGCTCCATCCAAAAGACTATTTATGCAATTTCATATATTTTGCAATTCTGATTCTCAAAAAATAAATATGTTTTGCAATTCTGTATTTGACGCTTACATTCATGTCAAAGAAATAGAGGAAACTCTCCCTCGGTATCGGTTTTAGGGAAAAAGAAGTTCTATGTATTTTGCACTTATATTTTTGTCAAAGGAACACAGGAAAGGAAGAAAACAAAGAGTGGACGCACAATAATTTATTTTTTTGCTTGGACCAAATTTAGATTTTTGATTTTTCATGCAAGTAGCATTATGTGGTGTTGGCTTTGATTTTCGTATTGAGGAAAAAAATGTTGTTTTTCATTTCATAAAGGAAAAGTGTCTTATCAGAATACAATAGTAATAGGAGAATAAGCATCAAACCAAGCCCCAACAAACAGCTAGTTAAAAACAAATTAGCCGCAACATGTGCAAAAAAGTCAAATCTGGGTGCTAAAATAAGCCTTTTTGCAAGGCTTTTATTTATCTTTTCTTGCATAGGCCATGAAAAATGTCATTTTTTCATGAAACTTCGAGTGAGTACATAGAATGTTGACATAATTGAGCGGATATTTTTTCTATTTTTTTTAATTTTTAATTTTATTTTATCGATAAAGGGAGCATATGCACCCTGCATTTCCGTAACAACATCTAGTACTCTAGTAAATTTCAAGGTGGTTGGTAAATCTTTTGAATTGGCCTTGTTCATGAGAACTGATATGTTTTTCCTATTCCTTCGAACAAATGCTAGGAATAAGGTCTTCCCTCTCTTGATTTGTGTTGCCGGAGGGTGTGTGGAGTTTTGGTCATGGCCTGATCTGGGGTCCCCGATCTGCCTTCATTTTGAGTAGGCGGTATTTGACGACGTGTTTGACATAGTGGATGGTAATGTATCGTGTTTTGTTCTTCTTGCTTCTTCTCCATTCGGCAAACCATGGGCAGCTTCTCCATTTTTTTTCCTTGGATCAAAGAAATGCTGATGTAATTTAAATTGCTAAGAATTATTTTTATTTTCAATACAATATCTTATTTACACTATTCATTTGGAAATGATAGAGCCATTGACTTGTGTTTTCATGTGTTTGGTATAAAGAACTATTTATACAATTTCCGTACATCTTGCAAATTAATTCTCTATCCGCACCTACAATCCAACCAAGATAATGTGTTATGGTATTCAAGTGGTATTTATTCTTTGAGTCCAAAGAGTCTCTAAGTCTGTAACTCACTCAAGGCACTGTACCCGCTGAACCATCGTTCATACATGCCCACCAATATTTTCTCAGTGGATATGACCGAGCATGTGTGTGCGCGTGTAACTGCATGAGGGCAGAAGTTTTGGAGATAAAGAAGCTATGCCTACCCCTCGTACTAGTCGATATATATTTGGAGAATCGGTGAAGATACCTGTGAACGTGATGAACTTGGAAGTGTTTGAGGCTGACCTCCAGGCAGTGCAATATATCAGACTAGCACATGGTTCAGCACGAGTCCACAGCTTGAGCATGGCACAACTGCAGAGTCATCGATGCATTGATTGAACTACATTAATCTAGCTATTTTCTACTCCCTTTGTTCCAAATATATAAGGTGTTTTAGACTATCATTGATATGCATGTATGTAGACATCTTTTAGTGGGTAGGTTAGAAGTAAAAGGAGTGAACCTATATACTAAAAAGCATCTAGATACATGTGTGTCAATGATAGACTAAAACATCTTATATTATCAGTCTTCGACCTCCAGACATGATGACAGCAAAACCAAATCTGCAGTACAGTAAATCACCCTAGCACATGGTTCATCACGAGTTCACAACTTGAGCATAACACAACTGAAGAGTCATCGAGGCATTAAACCAGATAATAGATACTAGCTGAATACCCGTGCGTTGCAACGGGTAACACGCCCCTACTATATCCTTTGTCCACTATTACAGCTAGGACCATCCTTCCAGCCCGGGTGTCTGCCTAGACTTCACCGCCGCACAACACTATATATCAAATGATTTTGGATGATCTTTTTTTTTCAAAAAGCTAACATCGCAAGCACTTTGACTAATAGTGCTCAGGCTTCCAAATTTTTTAGGGCTCGCCACTGGCTAGGACACTTGGTACCCGTGTGCCTACACTATCAAAGTCATACACCGTATCGCCACCTCATGCCATTTCGATAAGGCATTTGCCTCCCTTAAATTGGATAAATTGTCGGGGGAGAAGTCGGGATGTGGATGCACAACCTGTTTTGATCATCTGCTCCCTCTAACATCGGCGACAACTTTTGATTTGACACAACCTTTTATCTATATCTAATAATATTAAAGCAAACATTATTTTTGGTTTGGTTTGGTCTCGTTCATCGTACTTGGTTTGCCCCTCGATTTCTTGTCGTTCATGTTTTTGTTTCCTTCCATATCTAATTTTTTATTTATGTTAGATCATAAATGAATTAATCTTGCAGCTTCATATCACGTACAAACAAATATGTGTTAAATGGTCGGTTGAAAAACCGCATAGTAGATTTACTAATAATAGAATTGTATGAGAAGCTTAGTAATTTTCCATTTTCTGAGAACTCAAGTGATATAGCGTGTTTGTTTTATTAGCTGTAGTACCATGCTTAGCCAGGTTAAATTGCCACCGCGTGTTTCTTATCCTCACAGCACCGGCCTTCCTATTCGTTTCTTCTTTCTTCAAAAAATGCAAATCGAATGCATAGCCGGTGCAGCATCACTTGTGATCCCAACGTCTGGAAGGCTGGAAAAATTACACATAAATCAAATTAACTCGGTCCTTAACACAGGAAGCAAGCGTGGCTCCAAGGTGGTCGCCGCCGTTGGCGAGGGAGCCTGTGGTCGGTGGGACGTCAACGGTGTTGCAAACATGTTGAGTTTTCGGCTAGATTTTAGAAATCTCGGCCTAGAAAAAAACGGTAGCTATTACCATTGTCTTGTGGTCTATCTGAAATGTCAACAGTGTTAGGCTTTTGAGCTTAAATGGCCTTTGATGCTCATGCTGTCGGTGCTGCTCTATTCAAGTAAAAGGTATCTTCTCACACGTAAATCTGGATATGTAGATCACACAACTTAACATCTTCGTAGTAAGCTGTATATCTGTACTATCCTGCATGGATTCAGAAAATCCCAGAAGCATCCGGTAGATGGATGCTGATTCCAGGTGAGACACATCCTGACAATGAAGGCATGCACTTCGTCTCTGATCTCCATGACTACACCTAGCTGTACCCGGCCTCCTTTCTTAAGCAAGGCCTCGTTCATCCGCGCCTCAGCACACCGGCGTCGCCGAGTCCATGTTTTCTCCTCCATCTGGGAGGTCCACAAGGATGACGGTGACCTTACCCATCTTCAGGTTGCCGCGCAGACTACAGAAGGTCAGCAACGCCTTCTATATGATCAGCACGCCCGGCTTGAAGGACAGGCGGAGCGCATCGTTGAACCTACCGCTTTGGCTCAGCATGTGTATTGTATTAATGCTGCCGGGAGAGACGATCGACTTGTTCGGTTTGCCAGCACACTTTGAGTAAAGCTGCAAAGGGATGTGTATGAGACGGACACGAGAGGCTGCAACGTGTACGAGACGGATGCGGGGACACCCGGTTTTTCTTTGACGGACGAAGGATCCCGAGTACGGACAGACGACGAAACACGGTTTTATTAACGTACAAAGGTTTTCTTTGGGTTCGGACGAGACCGAAGTTGTGTAGGCGCGGGGCTTTTTTGACGTACGAAAAAAGACCACCGGTTTTTTGACCTACCACGGTTTTCTGACCATCACGTCCTCAAGCCGTATTATTAGTAGAGATACAACCATACATAAGTTCAGATAATTAAACCCTGATGCATTCAAAAACTTGCATACAGTGCAACCACCATAGTAAGCCTAGATAGATACTGATCCGCTAAACAGATCAACCACCATGCAAGTTTCACATAAGTAACCAAAACAGCATGCCACGGTCAGATAGATAGTGATGCATCCAGGAGATCGCTTAGGAACACCTTCAGTTCAGTTCATCCAAGGGAGTAGCCATGTCGCGAGACGCATCCTGTCGCGGTCCCAACAGACCGTGGGCAGTGGGTCGGAAACCTCCTGGCTTATCATGTCGTAGACACCGACGGAAGCGTTATCATCTTCGTAAAAGAAATCTCTGAAAGGCACCTCGTCATCATCATCCAGGAAAAAGATACGGTCCCCCGGCATCCCGTACTGAGACACAGGTACAGCCTGAGAGCACCTTCGGTTAAGAAAAATTGCCTGGTCGTCCCCCAAGGTCATCACCTTGACCCACTGTGACCGCTTGAAGTCAGCCTCAAACACCTGAAACTCGTTTCGTTCAACCACAAATATGTCAAGTATCAATCTAGAGACAATCATCCTGCGCACCATTAGCAATGCACCATGAGATTCAACCAAATAGAGCTTTTTATCAACCCTGCTGTCTTCGGACCATAACAAATACTCAGGATTGCCATCGCCCTTGATGGCCAGTCCAATCCGAGAAACCTCTGGACCACCGGTGGCTGTGTCCTGGCTGATGCTCACAACAAAGAGCTTCTCCTCGTGGGAGACGGCGTAGAACTTGCCTCCATGGAATGCCATGTCTTCAAACGCCTTACACTTGTCATAGGCACGTACTGACCATGATGGGGCACCGGGCTGGCACACAAGAATCTGTCCGATGACTCCATGGCTGATGAATGCTGCAACGAGGTTCGGCGAGCATAGCAGTATCTTCCTCAAGCAGAGATTCTTGTCTTTGATATGCAGCCATGTGCAGGTAGAGGGTTCCACAGGTACATTCTTCAGATCAGCATTTGGGGGACAGAGACGGACGCTGGATAGAGCAGGGAGCGTCACGGTGGCCCTGGAGAAGGGGTTGACCAGGAAGCATCTGTCATCCTGCGGGAATACGAGGAAGCCGCCGCAAGCGCTCTTGAATCCAGCAAAGCCGCAGCCGGGAAAGCGGAACGGCTGGGTGCAGGGTAGGCTGTAGAACGTGCCGTCGGGGAGCGCGAGCAGGGGCAGCGGTGGTGGCACGGAGAGATGACGCGCGGCAGCGCGCCACTGGGGGCACACTGCGGCGAAGCGGGCGCGGTCCGCGTACGTGGGCAGGAGGCGGAGCACCAGCCCGGCCAGCTCCAGCGGGATCTCCGACCAGGACGGCATCGAGCACGGACGATTGGACCTCTGCAAAGAAGTAGAACGGGGCAGCAATATCAGCCAGTCGGACCAAAACCAACAAAACCCACAAGGAATCATGGCGCCACACATCCGCAGAGACTAGCGATGCGCGGGAGCAATGCGTCGAACAGATGGTGTGCATGGCTAGTGCACACCGTGGGAGCAGGCAAGCCACTGCTGAGGAGAAGGTGGCCACAGGCCTAGATGATAAGGAGCGAGGAGTGTACCGGATACCAGTCGGCCAGGCGTCAACACGAGGGTCGATGTGCTGATCTTGGTGGCTGGCTGCCGCCGCCGTCGACGCCCGCTGATACCCTGTTCTGTTGGGGAAGAAAAGTGAAATGGGAGTAGTGTGTCAAAGTGCAACCCAGCAGTGAGCTTGTTGTTCCGACAAATGGCCTTGAAGGCCCATCAGACCTTCCGCTCTTTTTTTTTCTCTAATATTGTGATCCGATTTCTCATTTCTTGATATCATGACCTTCTTTGAATTTTCATGAGTTTTCTCTTTTATCTGAAATACAAAAGCACATGGAAGGAATTTATACGAACTACTCCCTCCGTCCCAAAATGTAAGCCCTTTTAGAGAGCTAACTTAGCTCTCTAAAAAGGCTTACATTTTGGGACAGAGGTAATAGATTTTATTGTTGTTGACCTTGAGGTATTTCACCCTGGATTTAGCCTACTAGCAGAGACCAGATTGTGTGTGTGGTACGTACACAGGTACAGGGAGTGGGTCCACCAAGGGCGGAAGTTTCTCCTGGGGCGATCGGGAGGCGATCGTGTTTAGGCTAGGGTTTTCCTCTCTCGGGTGGTGAGTTCCGACGGCGGTTAGGACCACGACGGCGAGATCTGATCCGTGCAACATCAGGGTTTCGACGGCTTGCGCTCGGTGCTCATGGAGCCCGGTGTGTTAAGGCGTTTCCATGGTTTCCCCGTCCAGTTCGTCGGCAAAGGCATCTGGTTCCAGAAGGGCGCCGTCAAGATCTCCGGCAAAGTCTGGTGCGGACGATCTGGCTGCGGGGTTGTCAGCGAGGATGGGCAATATCCTCCTGACTGATAAGAAGGCCACAGGCTTAGTGATCAAGGGCTTGGAGACAAAAACTGCTCCTCGACCGCGGTGGGTAGTGGTAGGCAAGGTGTGCTCTCCCCGAAGGCTGGTGATCGGTGCTTTTGAACATGCAATGCAGCGCTCGTGGGGACTCCATGGCCCGGCTCAATTCAAGGACATAGGGGACAACAGGTTTGTGGTCCGTTTTACCTCTGAAGGAGATTGGAACCATGTGTTGAAGAGTGGTCCTTGGCAGTTTGATTTCAGTGTTGTACTGCTAAAGGAATTTGATGGAGCCATTCATCCTTCTGACTTGGTGTTTGATGAGTTGGATATCTGGGTTAGGGTTGTGGACTTACCAATGTATTATATGAATAGTTCTTATGGTGAAATCATTGGAAGATGGATTGGGAGATTTATCTCGGTGGAGGTAGATGAGGATGGAATGGCTTGGGGCAAGGATCTTCGGATCAAAGTCTCAGTCAAGGTAGATCAGCCACTGCTGTGGGGTGTACCCCTGAAGAACTCTGAAGAGGATAAAGAAGCAACTTGGTTTGATCTCAAGTACGAAAAAGTACCTCACTTTTGTTTTGATTGTGGGTGCCTGATTCACCCATCTGGACATTGTCAAGCGGAAAAGGAAGAAGTGCAGCAATGGGGGGAGTGGCTGCATGCATCCCCCCGTCGCAGCCAAAAACCCCCTCCGGCTACTCGTCTGTCAATGTCATCCTGCAGCTTCTCAAACAGGTCGATGGGCTCGGGGAATCAATACAAAGGTGAACCTTCTATCCGTGACCTCCCGCCTCACCGCAATTTAGCATATGATTACACCATCTCTAGCTCCTCGCATTTTGGTGGCGGAGGAGGGCATGGCGAGCAGGGAGATGTGACCAGTCCCGATAAAGGGAAGGGGGTGAGAGGAAAGGGGCAGCTGGGAGGCAAAGAGCCACTGGGCTCGAGCCAAAGGAAGCACAAAGCGGGCACGTATGTGAGGAGCCCGAGACAACAATCAGGCATGCCGGGCCAGGAGAAAAACCAGATGCCACTGGGCAAGGGAACAAAGAAGAGAGGGTCCAAGATGGAGTGGGTGCCAGTGCCTGTGCAGGTGATTGGAGAAGGAAGCTCGGAGTCAGCTGGGAAGCGCCAGCGCACAAACTCAGTCTTTAACAGATTAGAAATTCCATCGGCGGACCCTACGTTGCAGGGCCATCGGAGCCAATGAATCTTCTAGCCCAAAACTGTCGTGGACTGGGGTTGGACACGGAAGAGAGATCTGATCAGATCTTACAACCCAGCGGTGGTTTTCCCCAGTGAAACAAAAAAGAAGGCAAAAGCCATGGATAAGCTGCAATGGAGTCTGGGCTTCAAAAATGGCGTTGCTGTGGACTGCCTGGGGAAAAGCGAGGGTTTAGCACTGTGGTGGAGAGATGATGTGGAGGTGTCCGTCCGGTCGTGGTGTCAATATTTTATAGATGCTAAAATCATGTTTGAAGGCAAATGTTGGAGATTCTTGGGGATATATGGGGAACCACGAACAGAACAGAGGCACCGCACATGGGAAGTTATGATGTTTTTGAAAGGCCAAGATAATCTTCATTGGCTGTGTGTAGGGGATTTCAACAAAGTGACCTCGCCAAGTGAGCTGATTGGAGGTAATCCAAGAAGTGAATCACAAATGACAGCATTTCGTGATTGCCTTTCAGATTGTGAGCTAAATGACCTTGGTTTCAAAGGCTATATTTACACATGGAATAATAAGCGCAAAGGTTTGGACAATATACAAGTTTGGCTGGATAGGGGAACGGTGACGGCGCCCTTCCTCAAAATCTATCCTGATACTCAGGTCGAGCATATCATCACTGAAGAATCTAACCATATGGCTCTTTTGGTTCGGATGGAGACTTTAGGAAGGAAGGCAATCCCGAGGCTGCAGAGGGGTTTTGCATTCGAAGAGATGTGGACCAAGAACGAGAACTACGAGGATATGATCACCTCTGCTTGGGAGAATAGTGGGACGGTGGTTCAAGGAATAAATGGCCTATGGGCTAGGCTGCATAATATGTTGTCAGAAATGAAGAGATGGAGCATGGAAACTTTTGGATCAGTGTGTGCTGAGCTAAAATCCCTTCGGGGTAAACTTGAAGGGGCCAGGGCACAAGATCTCATCTCCGATTCCTCACTAGAGGTTAGGGAGATCGAGAAAAAGCTCCATGACCTATAAGAGCGCGAAGAAATAATGTACCGTCAAAGGTCGCGCCAAGAGTGGCTTAAAGCGGGAGATCGAAACACAAGATACTTCCAAAATCGTGCCTCTCATAGGAAGCGCAAGAATACGGTTCAGTCTTTGAGGAGAAGTGACGGCACAATCTGTAACACAAATGAGGGCATGTTAGATATGGCACTGGCCTTTTATCAAACACTCTATACGTCGGAGGGCTCAAATAATGGTGAACATGTATTGAATCTGATTGAGCCCTTTGTTACTGACGATATGAACAGAGCTCTCACGGGGGGGTTCTCGGATAAGGAAATTGAGGAGGCCCTATTTCAAATGGGGCCAACGAAAGCACCAGGGGCGGATGGGTTACCAGCTATGTTTTACCAAAGGCACTGGCCTTTGTTAAAGAATTCTGTTTGCAGGGCTGTTCGAGACTTCCTAGAAGGGAAAGACTATCCGGAGGACTTCAATGATAGCATTTTGTAACTGATTCCTAAGGTGAATGTGCCGGAGCTTCTCTCGCAATTTAGGCCTATAAGCCTTTGCAATGTGCTATATAAAATCTCCTCAAAGGTGGTAGCAAATAGGCTGAAAAGAATTCTACCGATACTCATATCCGAGGAGCGGAGTGCCTTCGTGCCCAGGAGGCTAATTACGGATAATATACTAATCGCATATGAGAGTGTGCATGCGATCAGGAAAAGAAAGAGGAAGAAGCCTTTGTGTGCGGTTAAGTTAGACATGATGAAGGCCTATGACAGAGTAGAGTGGTGCTTTCTCGAGCAAATGATGCAAAAAATGGGCTTCTCTAGGGGTTGGATCGATATGATCATGAGGTGTGATGGCTAGTTGATGAAGGAAATTATTCTTCTTCGTCCCCCAGCAGCAATCCTTGTGCGTGGTGAATGACCAGCCCGTTGGGAACCCCAAGAGGAAGGTGTGATGAGTATAGCAGCTGGTTTTCCCTCAGTTAAGAAACCAAGGTTTAATATCGGTCAGGAGAGGAGAGACAATGACGACTGAAGGTGATGCTTGCTAGTTTGCGACAGCAGCGGACAACTGGCGCCTCGTCCAAGCTTTGCTTGCTAGCTGCAACGTGGAACCTGCACACACACAAACAAATACTTTGCTCCCAACTTACGATGAGGTTGTCAATCTCACCGGTTTGCTTGAAACAAAGGTTATGAGTGTATCGAGTGGAAAACAGTAAAAGTATGCGAGTAAAGTAAACAGTACGAGTAAAGTAAACAGTTGATAGCAATATGATGTAAATAGGACCGGGGTCCACAGTTCACTAGTGGTGTGTCTCCATAGATAAAATAACACATGCTGGGTAAACAAATTACAGTTGGGCAATTGATAGAATAAAGATAACGTGATATGTCAAGAAATCACTATGAGATTTACTCTGGGCATTACAACAAAATACATAGACCGCCATCCAACTGCATCTATGACTAATAATCCACCCCCGGGGATATCAATCCGAACACCCTAGAAGTATTAAGTTGCGAACAACAGATAATTGCATTAAGCAAAGTGTGTAATGTAAACAAAGCATATGCCCTTGAGCATATGAATGTTGTTTTCTCCCTAGTAGCAACAGCACATCTACCACCTTAGAGGTTTCTGTCACTCCCCCAGGTGAAATAGAGGCATGAACCCATTATCGAGCATAAATACCCCCTCTTGGAGTCACTAGCAACTACTCGGCCAAGATAGCTACTAACAACGGAGAGCATGCAAGATCATAAACAACATAGAGATAACAAAAGATATAATTCAGTACAGCAACTTAATCATAAACACCAATATTCATCGGATCCCAACAAACCAAACATGTAGAATTACATAACGGTGATCTCAATCATGTATGGCAGCTCATAAGATCTAAACATGAAGCACATGGTGGAGAAGACAACTATCTAGCTACTGCTATGGACCCATAGTCCAAGGTAGACTACTCACTCATCGCTCCGGAGGCAAGCATGGCGATGAAGAAGACCTCCGGTGGCGATTCCCCTCTCCGGCAGGGTGCCGGGAAGAGCTTCTGGACCCTCCCGATCTTCGGGTCGACGGCGGCGGCAGATCGCGATGTGTTCTGGAAATCTGATCGGGTACTTAGGTTTTTTCTATCGGGGGGTCTTTATAGGCGAAGGGGCGATGTCAGAGGTGGAGCCAGGTGGCCTCACACCATGGTGGCGCGGGCCAGGGGCTGGCCGCGCCACCTGTGTGTGTGGGCCCCTGGTGGCCCACCTCCTACTCCTCTTCGGATCTCTGGAAGCTTCCGGGTAAAATAAGACTTCAGGATGTGGTTTCGTCCAATTCCGAGAATATTTCCTGTGTATCACTCTGAAACACAAAAACAACAGAAAACAGGGAACTGGCACTGTGGCACTTCGTTAATAGGTTAGTTCCGGAAAATGCATAAAAGTGCCACTAAGTGTAACGAAACAATAGGCAAATGGTGTAAAAACAAGCATGGAGCATCAAAAATTATAGATACGTTTGAGACGTATCAAGCATCCCCAAGCTTAACTCCTACTCGTCCTCGAGTAGGTAAGTGATAACAAAAGAATAATTTTTGAGGTGACATGCACCTACACAATCTTGATCACATATGTAAGCATTTGTGAGCTGGGATCATCAGAACTTAAAACATGGGCATGAAGATATAATCATGACAATAAGAACTTAGCAACCATGTTGTAAACATGCAAATGAACACAAACAAAAGATCATGAAAATGAAACAATGAAAGTCAAACGTGCGTTCAAATCATAAGGAAAAACATACAAATGGTTTTCAGCTTGTCCTTCAAAGAGAGCAAAACATAAATGCATAGGACACCTTAAAGTTTAAGAGGGCGACTAGATATAAATAGTTTAAGAACAAGTGAAACCAACAATATGAATCAATCAATGAACTTTGGGACAATGCATATTACACTAAGAATGACAACTATGCTCTCTTAATGGTGCATAAAGAAAGAAGGTGGTGACTCAACATAAAAGTAAAAGAAAGAGCCCTTCGCAGAGGGAAGCAGTGATTGCAAGTTTTATAACCTTCAAAAATTATGGTACTTACCGGCTTTGAGCTCTCATTGCCCCCATCATAAGCATCTTGAATGGTTAAAGTTAATGCGAGAACAATTATGATGCATATGCTTGACAAATCATAAGTTGAAAACCTCGTGCCCCGTGAATACGAGTACCCAAATCTCATGCTACTTTACTTAGAGTCCCAAGCAAGGCTCTTGTCATTGTAAGTATATGCATATCATTGAGAACCGCCAATGGGGTACCTCCGTGCCTGATGACATGGAACAAGCCCACACCAAAATGACAGGACAAGCAGACAATGAACACCTCGACATCTCTTTTATTTGCCTTTTGTTTAGCTTTTTATTGTGAGATGCGTCGTCGAATGTTCACCATGGGTATGCTGCAAATTTCCACCATGAATTATGCATGGCTTAGATTGGCGGCCCGGCGTTTCCCTAACACATATACAAACTCCATGATCCCCACAAGATTCCCAATTCATTTCACACCGCGGGCATCCATAAACAAAAGATCACGATATCAACTCAAATAAGAAGTGCAATCTTGAAAGCTTGCCCCATGACAGCATGGATGGGCTAGAATCCAACTTACAACTTGCAAGCATAACAACTCAACATAAGAGACCACAATGTCAAATTTTTAAGACAGGAAAAAGTAAAGTGTGCCTTCCGGTTCGTGAGAGTTTTACTGACCGAATTTCGCATAACACTGGTAAGAGTTTAATTTGAAGAGAAAATAAAAGCAAGTCAAATTTACTTGGAATAGCAAATTGCTAGTAGGTATGTATGGTGGACACTTTGGAAAACTTTGGCTTTTAGGAGTTGGATGCACGAGTAGAGCTCATACTCAGTACAAGGTGAGGGCTAGCAAAAGACTGGGAGCGACCAACTAAGAGAGCAGTAATGGCCATAATCATGCAAAGCGACAAAGCGACATTAAAAGAAGCATACGATGGCATCAAAAGTCAAAAACTAAATGATCATGAAGGCTATTGGCGACTTTGTAAGAGTCTAACATGTGTGAGCATGCGCCAAGTCAACCCAAATAAAGCATCAAGGAGAAAACCAAAATAATGCTTCCATATAATAAAAACAACACATGATTTTTTCAAAGGCTCATTAAGCAATCTCAGTTATTTGAGACAAGTCATGCTACAGCAAAACCACTAAGCATACTATCAAAAAGACATCAAGCATGACATGAAAAAGCCTAAGCCGCAGTCTACACAAGCTCCTTCTTGTACCACTATTTTGCACAAAGCTTTTTCTCTTTTCCAACACCATTTGAAATTTTTATAAACACCTATTTTAATGAAAACCAATAAAGATCAGAGGCAAAAATACACCTTGATGAAAAGATATGACAAGGTCTGAATGCAAATCAAGGCGAAAACGAAAACAAAAAGCAGTAGCAGAAAAAGAAGAACACATGATAACCGATAAGAGTGAAAACTGAGTGTTCTTGGCAAATGAAAACGAGTACATCTCCTCCAAAAGAAATTTGTTGGGGTCCAACCATTTATTGCAGCAAACAAACAAACTAAACTAACTAAGAAAACTAAAACAACTGACGCTCCAAGAAAAACACATAGTGCATGAAGCAATAAAAATATAGTGTTTTGAAAGGTGACCTGATTTTTGCCGATGAAGAAGGGGTGCCTCGGGGGCATCCCCAAGCTTTGACGCTTGTACTTCTTGGATATTTCTTGGGGTGATGCATGGGCATCCCCAAGCTTGAGCTTTTGTCCATTCTTCAACTCATCTCATCATTCTCCAATCCCTACACTTGAAAACTTCCTTCATACAAAACCAAACACAAATCTATTAGCAACATTAGTGCAAGCATAACATATAATCAATCCTCTATTTGCTTCAGGTTTCAACTCAAAACCACCACATATATAGCAAATACTACTGTAGCAACTTCCCAAAAAGTTCCATGATCAAAAGAACTCAAAAGAAAGCGATAAAGTGGCAAACACAAATATTGGCAGAAATCTGTCAAAACTGAACAGCTGACAAAGGTCGAATTTTTTAGGGATTTTCTGTTGCTCAAATCAAAAAGTGGTCAACTAAGAAAAGTTTGGATATAACCTGGGGCATATGCACAAGAAATCGCAGGTCCAAAAGATAAACAGAGAATTTTCACGAATTTTTACGGTGCAGCACCGAAAACAGTTTCAGGACAGCAACATCCCCAAATCTTTACCTCACTCAAATTAGAGGCTTCTCTTGGCACAAAAAACGAAATAAACAAGATAAGGAGCGGTCATTATAGTAGTAATGAATTCCAAGACTCAAATAAAAGAAAAAGTACTGAAAAGAAAATATTGGGTTATCTCCCAAGAGTGCTTTTCTTTAACGCCTTTGAGCTAGGCGCAGAAAATTGCGAATCAAGTATTTTCAGCAGAAGCATTAAGATCAGCACGTGCCTTACGTCTCCCTTTCTTACCTTTGCTCTTGACTCTAGGAAAGACATGGTTATTGCAAGGTGGAGAGGTAAATGTTATATTGCCTTTTCCCACATCGATGACGGCGCCCAGGAGCTTCAGAATGGATCTTCCAAGTGTGATTTGTCCTTTTCCTACGCATTCAATAACAAGATAATCAGTAGATATCATTCTTCCTAGGACTTTTGTAAAAACTCCTTCAGCTATTCCAAGGGGAAATATAGTGGCATTGTTAGTAAGAGAAATTTCTTCTCCTCCCTCAGAAAGCTTCCAAAGGCTCAAAGATTCATAAACATCCTTTGGCATGAGACAAAATTCAGACATAATATCACAACGAGCATGAAAAGTTTCACCACTAATGGTGATTTTAATCGTAGGATACCAACTCGAAGGTTCAGTATTTGTTGGCACATAATCAAAATGCTGGCGCAAAGTATTGTAGCAAGAATTCAAACTAGCAGTCTGAGTCTCAAGAGTATTAAGTCTATTAAAAATGCACACAAGAGAGGAATCAAAATAGGTTGGCATGCTATAAATTGTAATCAACTTTTTAATAATATTGAAGGCTCGATCTCCATCACAATGAAGGAAATCTCCTTCTGCAGTAGCATCCAAAGCATATCTATAACGAAGAGAAAGTCCAAAGTAAAAGCTACTAAGAAGCAAACTCAAAGTCATTTTAGGTTCAGTTTTTCCATGCCAATCATAAATTCTAGACCAAGCTTCTTTAAAGCTTTCCTCATCTTTCTGCTTAAAAGTAAAAATCATGTCCTCGGGCGACATAGTAGTAGCAACTGAACTAGACATAATAAACTAAAAGTAAAGAAATAACAACTACCAAGGATTCTAATTTTTTTGGGGTTTTGATAAAAAGCAATGCAGGTAAAATAAATAATGTAAAGCAAAACAATAACAAAGTAAAGGACATGTGTGCGAAAAACTCCCCTCGTAGAAGTCTTCTCTTCCTCCCCGGCAACGGCGCCAGAAAAACAGCTGATGGCTAGTTGATGAAGGAGATTATTCTTCTTCGTCCCCCAGCAGCAATCCTTGTGCGTGGTGAATGACCAGCCCGTTGGGAACCCCAAGAGGAATGTGTGATGAGTATAGCAGCTGGTTTTCCCTCAGTTAAGAAACCAAGGTTTAATATCGGTCAGGAGAGGAGAGACAATGACGACTGAAGGTGATGCTTGCTAGTTTGTGACAGCAGCGGACAACTGGCGCCTCGTCCAAGCTTTGCTTGCTAGCTGCAATGTGGAACCTGCACACACACAAACAAATACTTTGCTCCCAACTTACGATGAGGTTGTCAATCTCACCGGTTTGCTTGAAACAAAGGTTATGAGTGTATCGAGTGGAAAACAGTAAAAGTATGCGAGTAAAGTAAACAGTACGAGTAAAGTAAACAGGTGGGTCCATAGTTTACTAGTGGTGTCTCTCCATAGATAAAATAACACATGCTGGGTAAACAAATTACAGTTGGGCAATTGATAGAATAAAGATAACGTGATATGTCAAGAAGATCACTATGAGATTTACTCTGGGCATTACAACAAAATACATAGACCGCCATCCAACTGCATCTATGACTAATAATCCACCCCCGGGGATATCAATCCGAACACCCTAGAAGTATTAAGTTGCGAACAACAGATAATTGCATTAAGCAAAGTGTGTAATGTAAACAAAGCATATGCCCTTGAGCATATGAATGTTGTTTTCTCCCTAGTAGCAACAGCACATCTACCACCTTAGAGGTTTCTGTCACTCCCCCAGGTGAAATAGAGGCATGAACCCACTATCGAGCATAAATACCCCCTCTTGGAGTCACTAGCAACTACTCGGCCAAGATAGCTACTAACAACGGAGAGCATGCAAGATCATAAACAACATAGAGATAACAAAAGATATAATTCAGTACAGCAACTTAATCATAAACACCAATATTCATCGGATCCCAACAAACCAAACATGTAGAATTACATAACGGTGATCTCAATCATGTATGGCAGCTCATGAGATCTAAACATGAAGCACATGGTGGAGAAGACAACTATCTAGCTACTGCTATGGACCCATAGTCCAAGGTAGACTACTCACTCATCGCTCCGGAGGCAAGCATGGCGATGAAGAAGACCTCCGGTGGCGATTCCCTTCTCCGGCAGGGTGCCGGGAAGAGCTTCTGGACCCTCCCGATCTTCGGGTCGACGGCGGCGGCAGATCGCGATGTGTTCTGGAAATCTGATCGGGTACTTAGGTTTTTTCCACCGGGGGGTCTTTATAGGCGAAGGGGCGATGTCAGAGGTGGAGCCAGGTGGCCTCACACCACGGTGGCGCAGGCCAGGGGCTGGCCACGCCACCTGTGTGTGTGGGCCCCTGGTGGCCCACCTCCTACTCCTCTTCGGATCTCTGGAAGCTTCCGGGTAAAATAAGACTTCAGGATGTGGTTTCGTCCAATTCCGAGAATATTTCCTGTGTATCACTCTGAAACACAAAAACAGCAGAAAACAGGGAACTGGCACTGTGGCACTTCGTTAATAGGTTAGTTCCGGAAAATGCATAAAAGTGCCACTAAGTGTAACGAAACAATAGGCAAATGGTGTAAAAACAAGCATGGAGCATAAAAAATTATAGATACGTTTGAGACGTATCAAGGTGTGTCAAATCTGCTAGATTTTTAGTGAAGATGAATGGAAGCCTTTCGGACAGATTTGTGCCATCGAGGGGGTTTCGACAAGGTGATCCTCTGTCCCTCTATCTGTTCCTGTTCTGAGAGAAACAAATTGTCGGGGTGAGTTCTGGGCCACAGGACCCAACTATCATGCACCTCCTATTTGCCGATGACAGCGTCGTATTTCTTGAGGCGAGTAATGAAAGCTTGGGGGCTCTATGCAATATTTTGCAAGTTTATGAAGAATGTTCTGGACAGCGGGTTAATAGACAGAAATCCTCAATTTTTTTCGGCAAAGGCTGTTTGGAAGAGGACAAGACAGGATTGAAGGAGACCATCGACATATCCTGTGAAGCACTGTCAGAGAAATATCTAGGCCTACCAACGGTGGTTGGCCGCTCAAAGGATGGAGCCTTCAAACACCTCCCCAGAACGATCTTGGGGGAAGGTTCATGGGTGGAAAGGGCAGGGTTTATCGATGGAAGGGAAAGAGACATTAATTAAATCTATCCTACAGGCGGTATCCATCTATCCAATGGGATGCTTCAGATTGACAAATAATATGCGTTCTAAACTGACGTCCATCGCCACAGGTTCTGGTGGGGGTCAAAGGATGGTAAAAAGAAGGTGCCATGGATTAGTTGGGACAGGATGTGTGCTCTGACACAGAGGGGGGCTTGGGTTTCTGGAATTATACTATTTTCAATCAAGCACTACTGGCTAAGCAAGCATGGCGAATCGTGACCAAGCCTACCTCTTTGTGTTCGAGGGTTCTGAAGGAAAGATACTTCCGGGAGGGGAATTTCTTGACAGCGAGATGTCCCAAGACTGCATCTTTTACTTGGAGCAGTATATTGCACAACAGAGATCTGCTAGAAGAAGGTTTGATTTGGAGGGTGGGAAGTGGGAATGCAATTGAGGTCTGGAAGGATAACTGGATTCCTCGCAATGGATTAAAATGACCATTGGGTCCTAAGCCAGATAGCAAGGTACACCGAGTAGATGAGCTCTTGCTTCTGGAAGGTCAAGGTTGGGACGAGGCGAAGCTGCATGAGTGCTTTTTTGATGGTGATGTCACAGACATACTGAAAATACCCGTAGGTCGAGCTGGAACAGAAGACTATTTGGCTTGGAACTACACCAAAGATGGGGGTTTTAGCATGAGGTCGGCTTATCATCTCAAGATGCAACTAAACAAGGAGCGGTCGGGGAGAGCGGGGCCTTCAAATACGTGTGAAGAACACAAGGGTTGGCTGGCACTATGGGACGCTGCTGTACCGGGCAAAGCCAAGTTCCATGTGTGGCGGTTAATTCAAAATGGCCTGTTGGGGACGAACTCCATCGGCGTCAGATCAAGGCGGGGGTCAAGTGTGTTGTCTGCAATCGGGAGGAGTCTTTCCAACATCAGTTTTGGACATGCCCACACTCGGTTGCTACCTAGGAGCTGATCCGTGCACACGCAGGTGTAGAGATGGAGAGGTCGGAAGCTGATGTCCATAATCACCAACTCCTTCATGGTTGGATTCTGGATTGGCTAGGGAGGCTTGGCGAGAAAGAGCTAGGTATCAGCATCATGCTCATCTTCCAAATGTGGCTTGCAAGGAATGAAGCTAGAGAAGAGACACAGATTGTGTCCCCCACAGGAGCTTGTTCGTCGAACCATATTTTTGTTTGAGGAATGGGCAGAAATTCAGTCTAGCAAACCTAAGCCAACAAATAGGGAGGTGGAAGTCTAGATACCTCCTAAAGCTGGTTGGTTCAAGGCAAATGTAGACGGAGCTTTCGTGGCAGATGCAGGGATTGGAGGAAGCGGTGTGGTCCTTAGGGATCATCATGGTGGTTTCATGGCGGGAGCTAGCCATTTCTTCCCCTCTATTCCTGATCCAGAGAGAGTCGAGCTGCTTGCGTGCAAGCATGCATTGATACTAGCAAAGGAGAAGGAAGTTCAGAAGATTTGTCTGGAGTCAGATTGCCTTGGTGCTATTTCGAAGCTGAGAAGTGATGAAACCGATCGGTCTCTACATGGCCCTTTGGTGGAGGAAATAAAATCGTTACTACAAGGCTTCGTTGATCACTCGGTAAGGCATGTGCGTCGATCCGGCAACAAGGTGGCGCATCTTTTAGCTAAAGTAGGCTGCGAAAATAAAGTTTGTAATGTATGGGTGGGGTCTCCACCAGACCTGGTTGTAAGCATTCTAGCATCTGAGTGTGCCTAGTTAATATATCACAGCGTTTATCTCAAAAAAAAGCAGAGACCAGATTTACTCACTCTTTGCAAACTATATATGACTTCCTTTTTCTTCCTGAGTTGTACAATCCAGTGTTACAAATATCATCCTCTATTTTGCACGATCACCAAGTCGTTCCTTTACAGGTGCTCAATTTTGTCCCTGAGAAAACAGAACCAAATTGTCTTTTATTTGTTCAACATTTTTAATGTCATAGAAAAACAGAGCCATTTGGAAGTACTCTTTGGCAGCAGTGCTAGAACCTAAGCCTAACACTTATTTTGCAGACTTACAAGATGTGATGATGAATTTGTCGAATCAAATGTGCATGCCCAATTTCAAGTTAAGCTGCTAAAATATCATGCGTTTTTGCTCCACTTTAACCAAAGATTGTCCTTTCATGTCAGTTAAGATGATGTCCATTTTATTCAAAGAAGAAAGGAGAAGTAAATCTTACCCAGTGGATACTGGAATATACTTAGGTAGGATGTGTGGTTACAGAGGTTGCTCAATTTTAGATAAAAAGCTTTACCTTGCAACCTGAATTCATTCCCAATAATTAAAAATACATATACTAGGGCCGTTTGCATTGGTAAAAACACCTCCTACAACTGAATATCTTTTTGCCTTCATACAATCATACTGTGTTCCCTAGAAACAGAACACCTACCAACACACGATTATTTTCCTTAATTCATAATTTACTTAGTGATGTTATTGATTTCTGATTTCTTGATATCATGACCTTCTTTGAATTTTCATGTGTTTTCTCTTTTATCTGAAATACAAAAGCACATGGAAGGAATTTATACGAACTAGATTTTATTGTTGTTGACAGACGAGGGTTAACTCGACAAATGTCCTAGATGAAGGACTTAGGATCGGGGGAAGAGCAACGACTAGAGATTCCGGGATCGAGATTGGCACACGATGTACCCAGGTTCACGTCCCCATGGTGGAGGATCGCTACATCCTGCTAGCAATCTAGTGTATGATCACAATGGTGTTTACATGGAGCCGCCGTAGGCGGAGTTGTGTATCTAATCTATGTCTAATCTATGATCTGTTGTCTGTAAGATATCTATGTTGTAAGTTGTCTCTCTAGGGGCGCCCCTGCCTGGCTTTATATATGCAACCAGGCTAGGTTTTACAAGTGTCCTAGTCGAATACGGATTAGAACCTTCCTTCTTCGTCTCCAAGTCAATCTTCGAGTCCTTGTACTTGTCCACTTCCATAATGGGTCAGACCCGGTATACTAATCTATGGGTACCCGAAGGGCATATCCATGTCAGTAGCCCTCGAGACTCTACTTGAGTTGTAGACTCGGGTTGAGTCTCAAAACTTCAATCTTTGACTTCTTTCAATCTTCGACTTCTTTAATCTTTGACTTCTTCAAACTTTGACTTCTTCAAACTTCGATTTCTTCTATCTTCGACTTCTTCAAACTTTGATTTCTTCAATCTTTGATTTCCTCAATCTTTGACTTCATATATCTTCGACTTCAAATGCAATGGCCAAAATTGTCGGGTTCTTGAATCCGCTCTCCCGATGGGAAATGTCGAGTTTATTTTCTTCCTCGTTCTTCTTAAGGTAATTCTTCATCGGGTGTGCGAGCAGCGCTCCTAATGGGAGTAGCCCCCGAGGCTATGGTCGGATACTTGTAGTCGATCATAGGCTCAAATTTTCTTCCTCTTCATCTCTTCCTTGCTCAAATCTTCTTCTTCTTGTCAAATTCTTTCTTAAAATTGTCTTTCTATCGGGTGCGCGGCCAGCGCTCCCGATGGGAGTAGCCCCCGAGTCTATGTTCGGATACTTATAGCCGGGCATAGACTCAACTTGTACTACTCGAAGAATTTTGATTCTTGTTGAAGGACTTGATGATTTTGTCGACTCCTGCAGAAAATATGAATAATTGTGAAATACTTTGTCTCTCGAAGAAATATTGCGTTTGCATATTGTAATGATGACGTAGTATGTAAAATAAAAACTCGATGTTTTTTGTGCAATTTTGTTGCTCGTACGTAAGACCCTTTCGTTAGCCTGATGCACTTCACGGCTCGATCAGCTACTCAGGTCAGATGTAATATGACACGTTTGCCGCATCTGAATTTCAAGATACTTGCTAAGCATTTTCGTTAGGCAGACGCCCAAGGTTTGTGCCTTGCCAACCGTTAGTCGAGCTTCTACGACTGTAAACTAAATTGTCAAGTATTCGACAAGGAACGCCAGCTACTAGGGTTTTCGCAATTTTTCGAAGTCAATGATATGCAAGATGATTTTCTATGGCGGAGCCCCCGAGTGTCGGTTGTGGCGAAAGTAAATAATAATCGACTCCTGGAAGAGGAAAACTTAGCTTTTGTCGGGTGCGCCATCGTCAACGCGGCCGTAGTCGATGATGTAGAGGTAGGCGAGTTGTTGTCATAGAATCACAACCACGATCGGAGGCGAAGTTGTTGTCGAGCCCCCGAGCGTTGTTGGGATCGCCGCGTTGCTGATGCCGACGAAGTCGTAGGTTTTGAAGGTGATTTTCCGCACTCCGGGGTGAGTTGATGTCGAGCCCGCGAGTGTTGTTGATAGTTTACGTGAGTGCGCGACGACGAGCCCCCGAGCATGGCAAGCCGCAGTTGACACAGATGTAGTCGATGAAGTTGAAGACGAAGTAGACGAGTATTTTCCTTCGAGTTATCCGAGCAGTCAGATGACACGCCATTGTAGTCGAAATATTTTTGTATGAGTTGTCCGAACGATCGGTGGTAACGCGCCGGTGATGTCCTGATTAATTTGATGCTTGTCGACGGATCAATCTGCTCAATCTCTCTTTTTTATTTGCCTTGATGTGTAGCTGAACGAACTGTACTAGTATTGCCAAATTCCACTTCCTTTTGTATCTTTCCAATGCTTTGTTGGAGACAACGTCACGCACGTGGTGGTCAACCAAGTGCTAGTCCATTCAACCGATGCCAATTGCTTTGTACTGCTCCTCTGTACCGATCGGGAGGTCTTGATCCGGTTTGACTCAGCTCACGGAATAGATTCGCTCCTTTGTAATCGATCCGATCTGGAATTGGAACAAGTGCCGAAACGGTTGCTTCTCCATGACAACAATCTCGCCGAAATCTGTTAACACGAGCGTGTTCGAATCTTCATGATGCTTGTCTTGTCTTCCATGATATTGCAGGTGTTGTCGATGATGATGAATTTTGTTGAAGCGATCTAGCTGCTGCTGGCAGCCGCAAAACTTGCTGATCTTGTCGACGAAAAAAGTTGAAGGATCCCGCCCGCCGCCCGGATAACAACATCCAGTCGCCGCGATCCCCATGGTCGGCGCTAATTGACGAGGGTTAACTCGACAAATGTCCTAGATGAAGGACATAGGATCGGGGGAAGAGCAACGACTAGAGATTCCGGGATCGAGATTGGCACACGACGTACCCAGGTTCACGTCCCCGCGGTGGAGGATCGCTACATCCTGCTAGCAATCTAGTATATGATCACAATGGTGTTTACATGGAGCCGCCGTAGGCGGAGTTATGCATCTAATATATGTCTAATCTATGATCTGTTGTCTGTAAGATATCTATGTTGTAAGTTGTCTCTCTAGGGGCGCTCCTGCCTGGCTTTATATATGCAATCAGGCTAGGTTTTACAAGTGTCCTAGTCGAATACGGATTAGAACCTTCCTTCTTCGTCTCCAAGTCAATCTTCGAGTCCTTGTACTTGTCCACTTCCATAATGGGCCGGACCCGGTATACTAATCTGTGGGTACCCGAAGGGCATATCAATGTCATTGACCTTGAGGTATTTCACCCTGGATTTAGCCTACTAGCAGAGACCAGATTTACTCACTCTATGCAAACTATATATGACTTCCTTTTTCTTCCTGAGTTGTACAATCCAGTGTTACAAATATCATCCTCTATTTTGCATGATCACCAAGTCGTTCCTTTATAGGTGCTCAATTTTGTCCCTGATAAAATAGAACCAAACTGTCTCTTATTTGTTCAACATTTTTAATGTCATAGAACAACAGAGCCATTTGGAAGTACTCTTTGGCAGCAGTGCTAGAACCTAAGCCTAACACTTATTTTGCAGACTTACAAGATGTGATGATGAATTTGTCGAATCAAATGTGCATGTCCGATTTCAAGTTAAGCTGCTAAAATATCGCGCATTTTTGCTCCACTTTAACCAAAGATTGTCCTTTCATGTCAGTTAAGATGATGTCCATTTTATTCAAAGAAGAAAGGAGAAGTAAAGCTTACCCAGTGGATACCGGAATATACTTAGGTAGGATGTGTGGTTACACAGGTTGCTCAATTTTAGATAAAAAGCTTTACCTTGCAACCTGAATTCATTCCCAATAATTAAATATATATATACATTGGTAAAACATCTCCTACAACAGAATATCTTTTTGCCTTCATACAATCATACTGTGTTCCCTAGAAACAGAACACTTACCAACACACAATTATTTTCCTTAATTCAAAATTTACTTAGTAATGTTATTTAGTTTCTGTGATTTATCGGTTCTTCTTTTGCATATTGTTTTAATTGGTTGTTAGTGTTATGTTGTCTGTGCAGTATCTGACAAACATGCTAATTGTGTCTTCAGTTCACCCTAGAAACAGAAGTACAATCAGCACACGACTATTTTTCTTAATTCAAAAATTAAATAGTAATGTTATTTAGTTTCTTTGATTTGTCGATATTCCTTTTGCATATTATTTTATTAGGTTGTCGATGTTTTTACTGTCACGTCGTTTGACAAAAAAAGCAAATATGCAGATTTCCTCGATCAAGGATGTGTCACGCTGAAGGTAACAGTAGAGCTGCCGTACAATACAATGATCAAGAGGTACTCCTCCACATCCAAGCATTTGAAATACTTTCTCCCATTTACGAATGAGCATATAACGATGCCTCTCATTTCAGTTTTCATTCTTCAGATGCGTATAAATATCTTTGGAGCTGATACGATCTCTCGGAGAAACATTTCTGGACCTTTGTCATATGGTTGCATCTTAATTCTTATATTTATAGCCCAGCTATTCTACAACTGGTTGTAGATCCAGTTGTAGATTAAGGATCTACAACCAACTCTGAACTTTCGAGAAAAGGCAGCTGAACTGCCCTTATTTTCTCTTGTATGCGTGACTGAACTATCTAATATTCTATGTCCGATCTACTGTATTTTTAACATAGTTTTTCAACCGTTTATCGTAATTGTACAAATGATATATCATTGGAAAGCTATTTAAATTCTGCAACTTTTTTTTGTAGAGATACGCTTTTCCAAATTCGGAGCAGTTTAAGAGTAATTTAAAAAAATGAAAACTGGTTAAAAATCGCTGAATATGTGATTGTGCTTTATTTTTTCAGCCGTTTGTCGGAAATATGCAAATGATATAACATTGGAAAGCTAATAAAATTTCGCATCTTTTTCGTGTTATAAGTTTTTTCTAATTCTGCACGGTTTTTGAATAATTTTAAAAATAACTTAAATCGGATCTACTCAAAAAAATATGACGGACCGTATATTCTCGATTATTTTGAACCGTTGATCGGAATGATACAAATGATATGGCGTTGGAAATCTATGGATTAGGTGCATCTTATTGGTTCAGAAAGTTTTTGGTAATTCCTTACGATTTAAGATGAGATTTTAAAATATTGTCCGTCAATTTGAAGTATGGGCAGCAAATGTTTTCTACCGCTGCTTTCAAACGGTAAATCGAAATGACACAAATAATATCCCGTTGAAAAGGTATGAAAGATACGAAACACATTTATATAGAACACTTTTGCTAAATTTTTACGGTTTGAAACCAATTTTAGAAGTTAAAAATTCGTATTTTTGATGTTCTATGTAAGATTGCGGCATAAAATTGATAGGTAGAACATTTTTATTCATTGTAGAATGTAGTATGTAGTGAAATTAGACTCATATTTTATCTTAGATGGCTTCGATATTATCGATTGAGGTGGTCGAAGCTCAAAACATTGAGATTAGTACAATGTATTTCTACCCGCAAAAAATAGAGTATTGAACTGCCCTCGATATGTACTTGAACTTTTTATAACATGCACGTGAACTGCCATAAAAGCGCACCTGGACTGCCCATGGTGGTCTAATTTCAATAAAAATCTAGGATATTCAATAAAAACAGAGTATTAAACTGCACTCATTATACACTTGAACTTATCAGAGTATACAATTAAACTACCGTAAAAGCGCAACAGAACTGCCCACACTTCTCTCATAAGAGCAGCTGAAATGTCCGTGTACTTCATGAACTGACGTGTAAGCGCACCTAAACTATCGCGTAAGGTTACCTGAACTGTCACACAACCAGTGCATTTCCCGAACTTTCGCGTAAGTGCACCATAACTGCTTTTTTGTAAGCACTAGAACTATAATCACAGCTTAACTATCGACGTAATTGCTCTTGAACTTCTCGCTATAGTACATGCGATCTAGGTGTTTTCATTATAGTTTTTGAATCATTTATTGGATTTAAGCAAATAATATACCATTGGAAAGCTTATCAAATTTCAAAACTTTTTTGTTTTGGAAGTTTTCCAAAATTCTGGTCATTTTTTTAGTTATTTTAAAAACTAATAATCATATTTTCGAGTCTACTTGTATTTTTGGAGAGCATTTTTGCCGCGGTTTTCACACCGTTCATTGGATTGTTGCATATGATATACCGTTGGATTCATAATGAAATTTCTCAACTTATTCATTTTAAGTGTTTTCTAAAACTCTGGATTATTTAAAATTAATTTTAAATATGCTAAACAATGATTTCATGGTTTTTCCATTTGTGGAGAGTATTGTGCTTGGCATTTTTAAACCGTTTATCCGATTGATGCAAATGATATGGCATTAGAAAGCTATAGATTAGTCGCAAATTTTTCATGTTGATATTTTTTGCGAATTTCTTACCATTTAAGAACATTTTTGAATATAGGCGATTCGGATTTCCAGATTTCTCGATTTTGCATGCACTGTTTTTGCAATTATTTCTAAACGACTAATCAGAACAAAGTAAATGATATACCGTTTGGAATATACTCAAATTGCGCAACTTTTTTGTCAAGGTAATGTTTTCAAATTTTGCACAGTTTAGGAATCATTTTCAAGAATAGTAAACAATAGGAGTGACACCCATATGCGAGCGATTTGAATTTGGCATGGCTATGGTGGTTGATTGGGGGCATGACGTCATGTACAAGTGAAAGTAGACTCATATCATTGTATATTAAGTATTTATGTTGTTTGCTTGTGCAACCGGGACATATAGAAACAATTTTAATGACTAGGATTTCCGCTCGGAAAATAATAGAATACTTGAACTGCTTGTCACATGCAGTTGAACTTCTCGGGATATGTATCTGAACTTCTGTTTGACTCAAACTGAAGTTTGACAAAAATTAACTTTTTCGTTTGTTGCAATTGAACTTCTCTTTAGTTCAAAGTAAACTTTCACTCAGTATAACCAAAAATTTCCATCGTGGTAAAAAAGAAATCCAACAAAAGTGAAAATTCTAGCATGTTCAAGGTGAATTGATACGTCTCAAATGTATCTATAATTTTTGATGCTCCATGCTTGTTTTTACACCATTTGCCCAATGTTTCGTTACACTTCGTGACACTTTTATGCATTTTCCGGAACTAACCTATTAACAAGTTGCCACAGTGCCAGTTCCCTGTTTTCTGCTGTTTTTGTGTTTCAGAAGTGATACACAGGAAATATTCTCGAAATTGGACGAAACAAGTTCCTGAAGTCTTATTTTGTCTGGGAGCTTCCAGAGATCCGAAGGAGAGTAGGAGAGGGGCCACAGGGGCCCCACACACCAGGCCGGCGCGGCTAGGGCCTGGGCCGCGCCAGCCAGGTGTGAGGCCACCTGGCTCCACCTCTGACATCGCCCCTTCACCTATAAAGACCCCCCGACGGGAAAAACCTAAGTACCCGATCAATTTTCCAGAAACACATCGCGATCCGCCGCCGTCGTCGACCCGAGATCGGGAGGGTCCAGAAGCTCTTCCCGGCACCCTGCCGGAGAGGGGAATCGCCACCGGAGGTCTTCTTCATCGCCATGCTTGCCTTCGGAGCAATGAGTGAGTAGTCTACCTTGGACTATGGGTCCATAGCAGTAGCTAGATGGTTGTCTTCTCCACCATGTGCTTCATGTTTAGATCTCATGAGCTGCCCTACATGATTGAGATCACCGTTATGTAATTCTACATGTTTGGTTTGTTGGGATCCGATGAATATTGGTGTTATGATTGAGTTGCTGTACTGAATTATATCTTTTGTTATCTCTATGTTATTTATGATCTTGCATGCTCTCCGCTGTTAGTAGCTATCTTGGCTGAGTAGTTGCTAGTGACTCCAAGAGGGGGTATTTATGCTCGATAGTGGGTTCATGCCTCTATTTAACCTGGGGGAGTGACAGAAACCTCTAAGGTTGTAGATGTGCTATTGCTACTAGGGAGAAAACAACATTCATATGCTCAAGGGCATATGCTTTGTTTACATTACATACTTTGCTTAATGCAATTATCTGTTGTTCGCAACTTAATACTTGTGGAGTTCTCGGATTGATTCGCCACAAGTGGATTATTAGTCATAGATGCAGTTGGATGGCGGTCTATGTATCTTGTTGTAATGCCCAGAGTAAATCTCATAGTGATCTTCTTGACATATCACGTTATCTTTATTCTATCAATTGCCCAACTGTAATTTGTTTACCCAGCATGTGTTATTTATCTTATGGAGAGACACCACTAGTGAACTGTGGACCCCGGTGCTATTTCCATCATATTGCTATCACCTGTTTACTTTACTCGCACTGTTTACTTTACTCGCATACTTCTACTGTTTTCCACTCGATACGCTCATAACCTTTGTTTCAAGCAAACCGGTGAGATTGACAACCTCATCGTAAGTTGGGAGCAAAGTACTTGGTTGTGTTGTGTGCAGGTTCCGCGTTGCAGCTAGCAAGCAAAGCTTGGACGAGGCGCCATATATAAATTGTCCGAAGCTGTCGCAAACTAGCAAGCATCACCTTCAGTCATATTGTCTGCTTTTCTCCTGAACGATAAACCTTGGTTTCTTAACTGAGGGAAAATTTGCTGCTATACTCATCACACCTTCCTCTTGGGGTTCCCAACGGGCTGGTCATTCACCACGCAACAAGCAGCTTCTTTTCTGGCGCCGTTGCCGGGGAGAAGAGTGGAAGACCTCTGCAAGGAGAGTTTTTCGCACGCACATCCTTTACTTTGTTATTGTTTTGCTTTACTTTATTTATTTTACCTGCATTGTTTTATACCAAAAACCCAAAAAAAATTAGAATCCTTGGTAGTTGTTATCTCTTTACTCTTAGTTCATTATGTTGATTCCTAAGTACGTTCTGGAGGACCTCTCAGTAGGTAGTGGTTCGATTATTGGAAAAAGTAACATTGAGGAGTTCTTTAATCACATTAGTATGCATAAGGAAGTTGAGGAAAAATCTTTGGTTGAGCTAGCTCCTAGTTATGAAGTTGCTTCTGCTTATTTAGTTCGTATATTAGAAGCTAGGTTTGCTAGTCTTAATCCTTTTATGCAATACATGTTCCTTAAGCTTCATGAAATTGAAGATCCTAAAAAGAAAGCTTTTATCTTGGAAGCTTTGCGCATAGAATTTAGAGATGTTGCAATTGAGGCTAGGAAAGTTTTTAAGAAGTTTAATAAGTTTGGCTCGCCTGTTGAAATTGTTGGTACACCCAACGAAGATTCTAGATTGCCAATACCTTGTAAACTCGTAGGAATACATAATGCCTTGGTAACTAATTTTAGTTGGATTTGTCCTGAAAATCTTTTTGATGAAAAATAGTGTACCAAATCATGACTACAAGGGATACTCAAAACCTCAATTGGATAGTATTCATTTCTTTATTCCTATAGTGGATCCTGATCCCCCTTTCATTATTACTTGATTCGCAATTTCTCAGCGCCTAGCTCAAAGGCGTTAAAGAAAAGCACTCTTGGGAGATAACCCAATGATTTATATTAAGTACTTTTTCTTTTATTTGAGTCTTGGAAGTCATTACTACTGTAATGACCGCTCCTTATCCTTTTTTATTTTGTTTTTGTGCCAAGAGAAGCCTCTAATTTGAGTGAGGTAAAGATTTGGGGATGTTGCTGTCCTAAAACTGTTTTTGGTGCTGCACCATAAAAATTCGTATAAATTCTCTGTATATCTTTTGGACCTGCGATTTCTTTTGCATATGCCCCAGGTTATATCCAAACTTTCGTTAGTTGAACACTTTTTGATTTGAGCAACAGAAAACCCCTCAAAAATTCGGCCTTTGTCAGCTATTCTGTTTTGACAAATTTCTGCCAATATTTGTGTTTGCCACTTAATCGCTTTCTTTGCGAGTTCTTTTGATCATGGAACTCTTGGGGAAGTTGCTACAGTAGTATATGCTTTATATGTGGTGGTTTTGAGTTGAAACCTGAAGCAAAAAAGAGGTTGATTATATGTTATGCCTACACTAATGTTGCTAATAGATTTGTGTTTAGTTTTATATGAAGGAAGTTTTCAAGTGTAGGGATTGGAGAATGATGAGATTAGTTGAAGAATGGACAAAAGCTCAAGCTTGGGGATGCCCATGCATCACCCCAAGAAATATCCAAGAAGTACAAGCGTCAAAGCTTGGGGATGCCCCCGAGGCACCCCTTCTTCATCGGCAAAAATCAGGTCACCTTTCAAAACACTATATTTTTATTGCTTCATGCACTATGTGTTTTTCTTGGAGCGTCAGTTGTTTTAGTTTTCTTTGTTAGTTTGTTTTGTTTGCTGCAATAAATGGATGGACCCCAACAAATTTCCTTTGGAGGAGATGTACTCGTTTTCATTTGCCAAGAACACTCCGTTTTTCATTCTTATAATTTCACCGGGTGTTCTTCTTTTTCCACTACTGCTTTTGGTTTTCGTTTTTCGCCTTGATTTGCGTTCAGACCTTGTCATATCTCTTCATCAAGGTGTATTTTTTCCTCTGATCTTTATTGGTTTTCATCAAAAGAGGTGTCTTTAAAAATTTCAAATGGTGTTGGAAAAGAGAAAAAGCTTTGTGCAAAATAGTGGTACAAGAAGGAGCTTGTGTAAACTGTGGCTTAGGCTTTTTCATGTCATGCTTGATGTCTTTTTGATGGTATGCTTAGTGGTTTTGCTATAGCATGACTTGTCTCAAATAACTGAGATTGCTTAATGAGCATTTGAAAAAATCATGCGTTGTTTTTAATTGTATGGAAGCATTATTTTGGTTTTCTCCTTGATGCTTTATTTGGGTTGACTTGGCGCATGCTCACACATGTTAGACTCATACAAAGTCGCCAATAGCCTTCATGATCATTTAGTTTTTGACTTTTGATGCCATCGTATGCTTCTTTTAATGTCGCTTTGTCGCTTTGCATGATTATGGCCATTATTGCTCTCTTAGTTGGTCGCTCCCAGTCTTTTGCTAGCCCTCACCTTGTACTGAGTATGAGCTCTACTCATGCATCCAACTCCTAAAAGCCAAAGTTTTCCAAAGTGTCCACCATACATACCTACTAGCAATTTGCTATTCCAAGTAAATTTGACTTCCTTTTATTTTCTCTTCAAATTAAACTCTTACCAGTGTTATGTGAAATTCGGTCAGTAAAGCTCTCACGAACCGGAAGGCACACTTTACTTTTGCCTGTTCTTAAAAATTTGACATTGTGGTTTCTTATGTTGAGTTGTTATGCTTGCAAGTTGTAAGTTGGAGACTAGCCCAGCCATGCAGCCATGGGCAAGCTTTCAACATTGCACTTCTCATTTGAGTTGATATCATGATCTTTTGTTTATGGATACTCGTGGTGTGAAATAAATTGGGAATCTTGTGGGGATCATGGAGTTTGTATATGTGTTAGGGAAACGCCGGGCCGCTAATCTAAGCCATGCATAATTCATGGTGGAAATTTGCAGCATACCCATGGTGAACATTCGACGACGCATCTCACAATAAAAAGCTAAACAAATGGCAAATAAAAGAGATGTCAAGGTGTTCATTGTCTGCTTGTCCTGTCATTTTGATGTGGGCTTGTTCCATGTCATCGGGCACGGAGGTACCCCGTTGGCGGTTCTCAATGATATGCATATATTTACAATGACAAGAGCCTTGCTTGGGACTCTAAGTAAAGTAGCATGAGGTTTGGGTACTCGTATTCACGGGACACGAGGTTTTCAACTTATGATTTGTCAAGCATATGCATCATAATTGTTCTCGCATTAACTTTAACCATTCAAGATGCTTATTGTGACGACCTCAAATTTGATAACAAATTCGAAGTGCCCGTTATGTAATCCATCACAATCCCAGAATCATTGTTGTGATTTACATAACGTAGTTGATATCACAGTCATAGACATTAATAGTAAATAAAAGGGATTACATAGGTGGTCGTGCAGACCAAACCTTACAATACATCAATATGCAGCGGAATAACACTTTGGGTCCATATTGTCAAGCTTCAACCGCACAGGCAGAGCCGACAGTAGGAAACGAGCCTAATTCGCAAAGTCGTCAATGATTCCTTCCTCCTTGATTTTTCTCCTTCAAGTCTGGCCAAGTTAATAGCCAGGGACAGAGCCGTGAGTACATTGCATGCACTCGCAAACCATCTTATAAATAAAAGAATAGAGAATGCATAGTTCATATAGTGGTCTAAGCTCTAGGTTCATTTGCATAAAGCAGAATTTCCTTTCAAAGATCCTTTTATCTAGAATGGTAAGAAAACATTTAGCTCTTTATAAATCTCTAGATGGAATCCCCCAAATGTCAATTCTGTTGTTCACCAAGTCACCTTCATGGCCATCACAATTCATTGTCAAGTCACCTTTCTCAAGCATTTTCAAAGTAAAACTTGATAACGGCCAAGCAGCTCCAAACCAACCGTCCATGACCGCGGACGCGGCTATTCGAATAGTTTTACACTCTGCAGAGGTTGTACACTTTACCCACACCATCCGACTACTCATCGTGTGGGCAACTTCCCCGCATAACAACATATGCCACGACAAGCAGTCGACCATTAATGTTTCACCTGCCCGCCTTAGCATAAACACTACCGCCTAGAGATGTACCCCTCAACACCGGAGTCCAAGAAGCTGTCCAGAGTGTGCAAAGTTCCCAGCCGCTTGACCCACCGGAATGCCACTAACCGAGGTAGGGTCCTACACCCGGTAGTCCATTTTCAATGAGGGCTCTTCGGCTTGTACCCCAACCACCTAAAAAGGAGGACAAGGCGAACCTAGGCCGTAGCCATAGGGTGCCCTGGAAGAGGAGTCCCTGGTCGGACTTCCATTTACATTTTATAGGGTCTACACTAAGGAGACACAAGTACTCCACTAAGCCCTGTCCCATACCAGGATAATGTGGTCGCACTGTATGATTGGTCCAGTGGTACTTCACTCATTTATCATTTTTGTCAAACCTTCATGTCACCTTCACCATGTCACCATTTTGTAAATAGTTTTCAAAGTCACCCTTGGGAAGGTTGCCCATCTCCAAGGTTTGTATTTAAAAAAAATCATCCTTGGGCAAGGTTGCCCCTTTCCAAGGTTTTCATTTCAAAATCTTCATGATCTCCATTGGGGTTCCCACCTAGTCATTTTCCATGAATGCCTTCAGCTCAAGCATGATCCTCATGAGGGCACAAGGATCTAGGTAGGTATATTGGATAGACTTAGCTTGATGCGCTACTTAGCATCCACTAAGGAAAGGGTTTCTCAAAGGTAGGCTAGGTTTGATGCTCTTGATGTCATCCACAAAAAGAGTTGGATGCACTTGTCAAGAAAGACATCACTACTTATTTGCAACTTGGTAACAATCATTTTAGCATGTATTTTTATTTAAAAGCAAGTAAACATGCATTATAAAACTAGGTAATGGTATGATCAAAAGATGGCTTGCCTGGCTTGGCAATGTCATAGGCTTCTTCATCTTCATCTCGGGTTGTGTAGTCTCCATCACCATTGCTTGGTTGACTTCGGGATCCATTCTCCTTACTCTCGTTGTCGTCTAATCGTTGGAAAGCAGATAAGCATACAATCACCACACAATTCACAAACAACATCTATTTACTCAAATACACATACTTGGGTAAGGGAAGTGATCTAGGAAGTCTATGGAGAGTGGTTTCGATGATAATTGAGTTCCGATGGATGAGATGATTGAGTTGTTGTATCTAAGTAGGGTTTATTTATTTTGGATTATAAAAAATATCTCCTGCAAGTTCTTATTGACCAAAGTTCATATACTACTAGTATATATTCAAGATTATGGTTCAACTAAAGAGGCTTCATAGGATTTGGAGTATGTTTCTTTTATTGAAGCCATTTCTAGTTTGCAAAGATTTAGTGATCAAGTTTGAATCTTACAAGTAGAGTTTATGGATCCTAGTTGAATGGGATCAAAGATCAATATTTAGAAATGTGGTTGATTCGAATTGGTTTCATATCATTTCCATATTTTGAGATAGGTGTGCAAGTTTGAGTTTCTAATTACTACTATGTAGTATTAATTCTCCAAATACCTTCTACCAGATCACATGGACTAAGATCAACCTACAGATAGATAATTGGAAAGGTGGTATAACAATATATAAGAGCTCCATCAAAATTCCAATTATAGGTTTGAGTTTAATAAAATCCTATATGGCAAATGCCTATTTAACCATATGGGTAAATAGCATTTGATTTAAAAGGTTCAAAAATGAGATCTAATGGTATAGACAGATGGGTATCACTAATTGTGAATTTTCAAAGTTGGATTTATATTTTTAGGAATTTTATTCGAATTGATATGAATTTTCTAAGGTGAAAAAGCTCCTGTTTTGTTATTTTTACTGCAACCAATCTGTAAATCTAATTGTGTTGAAACCACTTTTATTGGATAGCTTATGTTCTAAGGTTTCCAGAACATTTTTATTTGCTAGATTTGGATCGGTAGATCTCCGGGAAAACTAAATATACTCAAGCATCTGAAAACAATTTCGGAAATTCGCAAAATCGGAAAATATCGATTTAGCCCCTTTTTTTTTTCTATCCGGGCCGGACACGCAGATCTTACTGGGCCGGCCCACTAGGCTAAGCTGGCCGGGTGAGCAGGGAAAAAAAAATAGGGAGCCGGCCTGCCAAGGGGCCCCACCGGTCAGAACTTAAACACGAACAGGTATCGGGCTTCTTCTTCCTCGTGCTACAGGAACGTAAACGAGAGCGAGTTACTGGGAGCAGGGCGGCGACGGGGATCTCACCTGCGGCGATGGGGAGCGGCGGCGAGGTTGTCTAGGCGGCGGAGGAGCTTCTCCTCTTCCACCTTGTCCAGCCGGAAGCTCGAGGGAGCTGCTGGAACACTGGGAATGGCTGCACGCTCCGGAGCTCGGCCTACTCCGGCGAGCTCAAACCGGCGAGCAACTAGCGAGGAGATTATGTCTAGGAGGTTCCTGGTGATGGCGGGGTTCTTTTCAGGGAAGAATGGCGGCCTTTTATAGACGGGAGAGGGAGCACGAGGCGAGTGGATCTGCGGAGAGAGCGCGGCCGGTGTCGGCTAACGGAGGGACGCGGCGGTCGGTGCTTTCGGCGGAGGGCTGCAGGGTGCTGTGGGGTGCTGCTGGCGCACTCACGGGCTGCGGGGTGGTCTGGTTCAGAGGGAGCAAGTGAGGGGTCCGGGCGGTGGTTCTCCTCTGTTCTTCCTTGCCTCACGGCCGTGGTCGGGGCAGGGGATGCTGGGGCTCGACCAAGAGATGTCCCCAAGCATGGCTACAGGGTTTGGGCAGGGGTGAACAGCGTTGGCCACAGTAGAACCGATTTTCCCTGGATTTCGCCCACCACGTGTTCGATACAATGTCCGCATGAAATCAAAATTTGAATTTTTGAAAATTTCCAATTGGGTTGGTCATTATATTGGATAGGGATTCCAGAAATATTTTTGTTATGAAGAGATATGAGGTTTTGCAAAAATCTTATTTCCAATTTGAGGTACGGTTTCTGTTTCAGATTCAAACTTTGGACAGATTTTGAAAGAGGTTAGGGTTTGAGTTTTTGCTGGAAACTTCTTGGTTGAGTTAGTATGTAACTTGGTGAAGCTCAACTAACTGACCAAACATGAAGGTGAGTTACAGATTTCTTAATCCAAGTGTCCAAAGTAGGGTAGTGGTTAACTTTTTCTAGATCATCTTTTCTTCTCTTTTTCTTTATTTCTCTTGCTTCTGGTTCTTTTGATCTTTGTGGTTCTTCTCTAATGCTTCTATTGGTTAAGTTTGAATTAACTAAACATTGCCCAACAATTTAAAACACACATGAAATCATAAAAGACATAGAATAGGAATCTATGCATGCATGAATTCAAACTTCAAAATTTTAGAAACTTCCTGTTGGGTTGGACCTTGCATTGGATAAGGACCCTAGATAAATGTTGGTTTTGTCCTGAGATGGAGATTTGGTGTCATTTAAGATTTGAATTTCAAATGGCATATGTAACCGATTCAAACTTTGGCAGACTATTAAAGAGAGTTCCAAGTTGAGTTTTGTTTCAAACTTTATTGTATTTGATTCTTTGTAACTTGTTCTTAGTTGTGGTGGAGAGATGCATGATGGTATAGTTCAAATATTGCTTAATATATAAGGGCAAAGTAGTGTAATCAGTGATTTTGTTAAGATCACTACTTCCTCTTTTCTTACTTAGGTTTTTGTGTTGCGGTTTAGTTTCTTGATTCTTTTCTATTTGTTTGTGATGGATTGACTTAATTTTTGTTTGGCCATTGACCCAAATGGGTTTAGCACGTAACCATGCACAAAATTTAATAGTTAGAAAACTCTTTCTATTTCACAAAAACATTTTACATGTATAATTATTTGTTTTAAAAACCCTTCCCATTCTCTTTTTATTTGAAGCATGGGAGCAAATGCTCAAATTCAGAAGTTTCGAAAAGGCAAGAAATTAATCTTATATGCACAATAAAAGTTTTTGTTGGCTCCAAAATTTGGGATTTTAATAAATCCATTTATTTCTATTTCCCAAAAATTTGGGTTGTTACAATCTTCCCCCCTTAAAAAGAATCTCGTCCCGAGATTCACAAGTTAAGATTGAGATAGATTGGGAGATGAGATTAACAGATAAGAGATGTAGGGTATATTGATTCCTATAAAGATTGGGTACACCCAAAATGTGATAAGGCCATACGGGCCAAAAACACATCTTCACCAATCACCCAGCAATGTCAACACACAATCACACTTTCAAAAACAAAAATCTTCTCGGTTTAAACCATAGAACTTCATAAAACAAGGTCTTGTGGATTATAGGTCTGGTTTCACAAAGAGATAAAACAAGACTACTAGTATGAAACTAAGGTGGCTCCGGCTTCTTGATGACTTGTGTTCCAAAATCTTGATCCAACTTGTTCATACTACTTTGTAACTGGGAGCAACTTCGGGGGTATACTGCTGGTTCGTGATGGTTGATTTTCTTCTCTTCGTGCCTTCAGGTTGTAAGAGTTGCTTCGGGGTATTCCGGAAAGGTTTCTTCCTTCTCATGCAGATGTTGAGGTTATCTTCAATAGTACTGGGTTTTTCGATTACGGTTCGTAGATGACAGGGAAAGTTTTCAAAATGTTTCTCACATGGGGTTGGTATTTTTCAGAGTTTATGTTGGGCCAGAAAGACCAAAAACATTTTTGAGCAAACAAGTTTTCAAAGGGGTTGCTACAGGTTGCCGGATGGCATATGAGCAACACACCTCAAAACAAATCAATCATTCAAACACACAAGGCACTAAGCACACTTAATAATCGTGAGGTAAGGGCAGCTCAATGAAATCAACTGAGCATTTCCTACAAATCCTATGGGTCAAAAGGTTTGCTGGGTCTTCATTATTTTTGATCAATCTTTCTTTGCTCTTGAAGTCTTTGTCTCACAGGGTTGACTCTTGTTGGAAGATTTCTGGATCAGGTGAAGAGACTCACTTTCGATGGTAGCAGTCGTAGTTGACATCCAAGGTTGAAGCCTTGAAAAAATATTGAGTCCCTCATCCTTTCATCCAAAAGTCCTTCGGTCTTAGGTCGGTATATCATCCATAGTATATATTTGAAGTAGATGAGGAATAGAGTAAATCAAATCTTTGAAAAGACTTTGTAATCAAAGAGGTAAATAAATTCTTTGTCAAAATCTCTTGAGAGTATAAGTTGAGAGTGTAAGATATTTGAAGTGAATAAGATGAGAGTATAAGTTGGCTTTGGATACCAAAGCAAATAAATTTCTTTTGTAGAAATAAGGTTTTGTCAACATATCACTTTCTTAGCTAACGACCATGCTAACTAAGGTCTCCTAAGGTCATGATAGTCCTGATACCAAACTTGTGATATCAGAGATATCATTTTCTAACGACCATACTAACTAGGGTTTCCTAGAGTCAGCCTAGGCTCTGATACCAACTTGTGACGACCTCAAATTTGATAACAAATTCGAAGTGCCCGTTATGTAATCCATCACAATCCCAGAATCATTGTTGTGATTTACATAACGTAGTTGATATCACAGTCATAGACATTAATAGTAAATAAAAGGGATTACATAGGTGGTCGTGCAGACCAAACCTTACAATACATCAATATGCAGCGGAATAACACTTTGGGTCCATATTGTCAAGCTTCAACCGCACAGGCAGAGCCGACAGTAGGAAACGAGCCTAATTCGCAAAGTCGTCAATGATTCCTTCCTCCTTGATTTTTCTCCTTCAAGTCTGGCCAAGTTAATAGCCAGGGACAGAGCCGTGAGTACATTGCATGCACTCGCAAACCATCTTATAAATAAAAGAATAGAGAATGCATAGTTCATATAGTGGTCTAAGCTCTAGGTTCATTTGCATAAAGCAGAATTTCCTTTCAAAGATCCTTTTATCTAGAATGGTAAGAAAACATTTAGCTCTTTATAAATCTCTAGATGGAATCCCCCAAATGTCAATTCTGTTGTTCACCAAGTCACCTTCATGGCCATCACAATTCATTGTCAAGTCACCTTTCTCAAGCATTTTCAAAGTAAAACTTGATAACGGCCAAGCAGCTCCAAACCAACCGTCCATGACCGCGGACGCGGCTATTCGAATAGTTTTACACTCTGCAGAGGTTGTACACTTTACCCACACCATCCGACTACTCATCGTGTGGGCAACTTCCCCGCATAACAACATATGCCACGACAAGCAGTCGACCATTAATGTTTCACCTGCCCGCCTTAGCATAAACACTACCGCCTAGAGATGTACCCCTCAACACCGGAGTCCAAGAAGCTGTCCAGAGTGTGCAAAGTTCCCAGCCGCTTGACCCACCGGAATGCCACTAACCGAGGTAGGGTCCTACACCCGGTAGTCCATTTTCAATGAGGGCTCTTCGGCTTGTACCCCAACCACCTAAAAAGGAGGACAAGGCGAACCTAGGCCGTAGCCATAGGGTGCCCTGGAAGAGGAGTCCCTGGTCGGACTTCCATTTACATTTTATAGGGTCTACACTAAGGAGACACAAGTACTCCACTAAGCCCTGTCCCATACCAGGATAATGTGGTCGCACTGTATGATTGGTCCAGTGGTACTTCACTCATTTATCATTTTTGTCAAACCTTCATGTCACCTTCACCATGTCACCATTTTGTAAATAGTTTTCAAAGTCACCCTTGGGAAGGTTGCCCATCTCCAAGGTTTGTATTTAAAAAAAATCATCCTTGGGCAAGGTTGCCCCTTTCCAAGGTTTTCATTTCAAAATCTTCATGATCTCCATTGGGGTTCCCACCTAGTCATTTTCCATGAATGCCTTCAGCTCAAGCATGATCCTCATGAGGGCACAAGGATCTAGGTAGGTATATTGGATAGACTTAGCTTGATGCGCTACTTAGCATCCACTAAGGAAAGGGTTTCTCAAAGGTAGGCTAGGTTTGATGCTCTTGATGTCATCCACAAAAAGAGTTGGATGCACTTGTCAAGAAAGACATCACTACTTATTTGCAACTTGGTAACAATCATTTTAGCATGTATTTTTATTTAAAAGCAAGTAAACATGCATTATAAAACTAGGTAATGGTATGATCAAAAGATGGCTTGCCTGGCTTGGCAATGTCATAGGCTTCTTCATCTTCATCTCGGGTTGTGTAGTCTCCATCACCATTGCTTGGTTGACTTCGGGATCCATTCTCCTTACTCTCGTTGTCGTCTAATCGTTGGAAAGCAGATAAGCATACAATCACCACACAATTCACAAACAACATCTATTTACTCAAATACACATACTTGGGTAAGGGAAGTGATCTAGGAAGTCTATGGAGAGTGGTTTCGATGATAATTGAGTTCCGATGGATGAGATGATTGAGTTGTTGTATCTAAGTAGGGTTTATTTATTTTGGATTATAAAAAATATCTCCTGCAAGTTCTTATTGACCAAAGTTCATATACTACTAGTATATATTCAAGATTATGGTTCAACTAAAGAGGCTTCATAGGATTTGGAGTATGTTTCTTTTATTGAAGCCATTTCTAGTTTGCAAAGATTTAGTGATCAAGTTTGAATCTTACAAGTAGAGTTTATGGATCCTAGTTGAATGGGATCAAAGATCAATATTTAGAAATGTGGTTGATTCGAATTGGTTTCATATCATTTCCATATTTTGAGATAGGTGTGCAAGTTTGAGTTTCTAATTACTACTATGTAGTATTAATTCTCCAAATACCTTCTACCAGATCACATGGACTAAGATCAACCTACAGATAGATAATTGGAAAGGTGGTATAACAATATATAAGAGCTCCATCAAAATTCCAATTATAGGTTTGAGTTTAATAAAATCCTATATGGCAAATGCCTATTTAACCATATGGGTAAATAGCATTTGATTTAAAAGGTTCAAAAATGAGATCTAATGGTATAGACAGATGGGTATCACTAATTGTGAATTTTCAAAGTTGGATTTATATTTTTAGGAATTTTATTCGAATTGATATGAATTTTCTAAGGTGAAAAAGCTCCTGTTTTGTTATTTTTACTGCAACCAATCTGTAAATCTAATTGTGTTGAAACCACTTTTATTGGATAGCTTATGTTCTAAGGTTTCCAGAACATTTTTATTTGCTAGATTTGGATCGGTAGATCTCCGGGAAAACTAAATATACTCAAGCATCTGAAAACAATTTCGGAAATTCGCAAAATCGGAAAATATCGATTTAGCCCCTTTTTTTTTCTATCCGGGCCGGACACGCAGATCTTACTGGGCCGGCCCACTAGGCTAAGCTGGCCGGGTGAGCAGGGAAAAAAAAAATAGGGAGCCGGCCTGCCAAGGGGCCCCACCGGTCAGAACTTAAACACGAACAGGTATCGGGCTTCTTCTTCCTCGTGCTACAGGAACGTAAACGAGAGCGAGTTACTGGGAGCAGGGCGGCGACGGGGATCTCACCTGCGGCGATGGGGAGCGGCGGCGAGGTTGTCTAGGCGGCGGAGGAGCTTCTCCTCTTCCACCTTGTCCAGCCGGAAGCTCGAGGGAGCTGCTGGAACACTGGGAACGGCTGCACGCTCCGGAGCTCGGCCTACTCCGGCGAGCTCAAACCGGCGAGCAACTAGCGAGGAGATTATGTCTAGGAGGTTCCTGGTGATGGCGGGGTTCTTTTCAGGGAAGAATGGCGGCCTTTTATAGACGGGAGAGGGAGCACGAGGCGAGTGGATCTGCGGAGAGAGCGCGGCCGGTGTCGGCTAACGGAGGGACGCGGCGGTCGGTGCTTTCGGCGGAGGGCTGCAGGGTGCTGTGGGGTGCTGCTGGCGCACTCACGGGCTGCGGGGTGGTCTGGTTCAGAGGGAGCAAGTGAGGGGTCCGGGCGGTGGTTCTCCTCTGTTCTTCCTTGCCTCACGGCCGTGGTCGGGGCAGGGGATGCTGGGGCTCGACCAAGAGATGTCCCCAAGCATGGCTACAGGGTTTGGGCAGGGGTGAACAGCGTTGGCCACAGTAGAACCGATTTTCCCTGGATTTCGCCCACCACGTGTTCGATACAATGTCCGCATGAAATCAAAATTTGAATTTTTGAAAATTTCCAATTGGGTTGGTCATTATATTGGATAGGGATTCCAGAAATATTTTTGTTATGAAGAGATATGAGGTTTTGCAAAAATCTTATTTCCAATTTGAGGTACGGTTTCTGTTTCAGATTCAAACTTTGGACAGATTTTGAAAGAGGTTAGGGTTTGAGTTTTTGCTGGAAACTTCTTGGTTGAGTTAGTATGTAACTTGGTGAAGCTCAACTAACTGACCAAACATGAAGGTGAGTTACAGATTTCTTAATCCAAGTGTCCAAAGTAGGGTAGTGGTTAACTTTTTCTAGATCATCTTTTCTTCTCTTTTTCTTTATTTCTCTTGCTTCTGGTTCTTTTGATCTTTGTGGTTCTTCTCTAATGCTTCTATTGGTTAAGTTTGAATTAACTAAACATTGCCCAACAATTTAAAACACACATGAAATCATAAAAGACATAGAATAGGAATCTATGCATGCATGAATTCAAACTTCAAAATTTTAGAAACTTCCTGTTGGGTTGGACCTTGCATTGGATAAGGACCCTAGATAAATGTTGGTTTTGTCCTGAGATGGAGATTTGGTGTCATTTAAGATTTGAATTTCAAATGGCATATGTAACCGATTCAAACTTTGGCAGACTATTAAAGAGAGTTCCAAGTTGAGTTTTGTTTCAAACTTTATTGTATTTGATTCTTTGTAACTTGTTCTTAGTTGTGGTGGAGAGATGCATGATGGTATAGTTCAAATATTGCTTAATATATAAGGGCAAAGTAGTGTAATCAGTGATTTTGTTAAGATCACTACTTCCTCTTTTCTTACTTAGGTTTTTGTGTTGCGGTTTAGTTTCTTGATTCTTTTCTATTTGTTTGTGATGGATTGACTTAATTTTTGTTTGGCCATTGACCCAAATGGGTTTAGCACGTAACCATGCACAAAATTTAATAGTTAGAAAACTCTTTCTATTTCACAAAAACATTTTACATGTATAATTATTTGTTTTAAAAACCCTTCCCATTCTCTTTTTATTTGAAGCATGGGAGCAAATGCTCAAATTCAGAAGTTTCGAAAAGGCAAGAAATTAATCTTATATGCACAATAAAAGTTTTTGTTGGCTCCAAAATTTGGGATTTTAATAAATCCATTTATTTCTATTTCCCAAAAATTTGGGTTGTTACACTTATGATGGGGGCAATGAGAGCTCGAAGCCGGTAAGTAACATAATTTTTGAAGGTTATAAAACTTGCAATCACTGCTTCCCTTTGCGAAGGGCCTTTCTTCTACTTTTATGTTGAGTCACCACCTTCTATCTTTATGCACCATTAAGAGAGCATAGTTGTCATTCTTAGTATAATGTGCATTGTCCCAAAGTTTTCATTGATTGATTCATATTGTTGGTTTCACTTGTTCTCAAATTATTTGTATCTAGTCGCCCTCTTAAACTTGAAGGTGTCCTATGCATTTATGTTTTGCTCTCTATGAAGGACAAGCTGAAAACCATTTGTATGTTTTTCCTTATGATTTGAACACTCGTTTGACTTTCATTGTTTCATTTTCATGATCTTTTGTTTATGTTCATTTACATGTTTACAACATGGTTGCTAAGTTTCTATTGTCAAGATTCTATCTTCATGCCCATGTTTTAAGTTCTTATGATCCCAGCTCACAAATGCTTACATATATGATCAAGATTGTGTAGGTGCATGTCACCTCAAAAATTATTCTTTTGTTATCACTTACCTACTCGAGGACGAGCAGGAGTTAAGCTTGGGGATGCTTGATACGTCTCAAACGTATCTATAATTTTTGATGCTCCATGCTTGTTTTTACACCATTTGCCCAATGTTTCGTTACACTTCGTGGCACTTTTATGCATTTTTCGGAACTAACCTATTAACAAGTTGCCACAGTGCCAGTTCCCTGTTTTCTGCTGTTTTTGTGTTTCAGAAGTGATACACAGGAAATATTCTCAAAATTGGACGAAACAAGTTCCTGAAGTCTTATTTTGTCCGAGAGCTTCCAGAGATCCGAAGGAGAGTAGGAGGGGGGCCACAGGAGCCCCACACACCAGGCCGGCGCGGCCAGGGCCTGGGCCACGCCAGCCAGGTGTGAGGCCACCTGGCTCCACCTCTGACATCGCCCCTTCGCCTATAAAGACCCCCTGACGGAAAAAACCTAAGTACCCGATCAATTTTCCAGAAACACATCGCGATCCGCCGCCATCGTCGACCCGAGATCGGGAGGGTCCAGAAGCTCTTCCCGGCACCCTGTCGGAGAGGGGAATGGCCACCGGAGGTCTTCTTCATCGCCATGCTTGCGTCCGGAGCAATGAGTGAGTACTCTACCTTGGACTATGGGTCCATAGCAGTAGCTAGATGGTTGTCTTCTCCACCATGTGCTTCATGTTTAGATCTCATGAGCTGCCCTACATGATTGAGATCACCGTTATGTAATTCTACATGTTTGGTTTGTTGGGATCCGATGAATATTGGTGTTATGATTGAGTTGCTGTACTGAATTATATCTTTTGTTATCTCTATGTTGTATATGATCTTGCATGCTCTCCGTTGTTAGTAGCTATCTTGGCCGAGTAGTTGCTAGTGACTCCAAGAGGGGGTATTTATGCTCGATAGTGGGTTCATGTCTCTATTTAACCTGGGGGAGTGACAGAAACCTCTAAGGTTGTAGATGTGCTGTTGCTACTAGGGAGAAAACAACATTCATATGCTCAAGGGCATATGCTTTGTTTACATTACATACTTTGCTTAATGCAATTATCTGTTGTTCGCAACTTAATACTTGTGGAGTTCTCGGATTGATTCGCCACAAGTGGATTATTAGTCATAGATGCAGTTGGATGGCGGTCTATGTATCTTGTTGTAATGCCCAGAGTAAATCTCATAGTGATCTTCTTGACATATCACGTTATCTTTATTCTATCAATTGCCCAACTGTAATTTGTTTACCCAGCATGTGTTATTTATCTTATGGAGAGACACCACTAGTGAACTGTGGACCCCGGTCCTATTTCCATCATATTGCTATCACCTGTTTACTTTACTCGCACTGTTTACTTTACTCGCATACTTCTACTGTTTTCCACTCGATACACTCATAACCTTTGTTTCAAGCAAACCGGTGAGATTGACAACCTCATCGTAAGTTGGGAGCAAAGTACTTGGTTGTGTTGTGTGCAGGTTCCGCGTTGCAGCTAGCAAGCAAAGCTTGGACGAGGCGCCATATATAAATTTTCCGAAGTTGTCGCAAACTAGCAAGCATCACCTTCAGTCGTATTGTCTGCTTTTCTCCTGAACGATAAACCTTGGTTTCTTAACTGAGGGAAATTTGCTGCTATACTCATCACACCTTCCTCTTGGGGTTCCCAACAGGCTGGTCATTCACCACGCAACAAGCATAAATTGATGCTTATAATGCGTCCGAACTTCCGAGAATTGTGTTCCTCAACTATCCTGCTAGTGCATATGAACTTCCGAGAATTTCCAAGTCGCACCCGCGAGTCACATTTTTTGAGCTGCCATGTTAGTACACCTGAACTGCCTATAGTCACTGCATGTACTTCCGTCGTAATCACAGCTGAACTATTGTTGTACTTTGTCTTTTCGGAAGTCACTGCTAATACTTCCCTCCTTAACGCACCTGAGCTATCATTTTGTACGCAGTTGAACTGCCTTGGGAAATGCATCCGAACTTCTTAGGTATTTTCCTTTGTACGTGTCTAAACTGTCGCATTTGGTGCACCTAAACTTTCCGCAGTTGCGTTCCTAAATTGCCCGTGGTGGTAAAAATTAAATCCGATTTAAATAAAAATTCTAGTATGTTTGAGGTGAACTGTCGCGTTTGGTGCGCCTGAACTTCCCCCACGTGTGCTCTTGAACTGCGCATGGTGGCAAAAATTAAATCCGATTTAAATAATTTTTTTTAGCATGTTCAAGGTGAACTGTCGCGTTTCTTACGTCTGAATTTCCCCCACTCGCGCTCCTGAACTGTCCGTGGTGGTAAAAGTTAAATCCTATTTTAAATGAAAATTCTAGCATGTTCGAGGTGAACTGCCGTGTTTGGTGCGCCTGAACTTCCCCACTCGCGCTCCTGAACTGTCTGTAGTGGTAAAAATTAAATCCGTTTTATATAAAAATTCTAGCATGTTCGAGGTGAACTGCTGTGTTTGGTACGCCTGAACTTCCCTCACTCGTGGTCCTAAACTGCCAGTAGTGGTGAAAAATAAATTCGATTTAAATATTTTTTTTAGCATGTTCAAGATAAACTGCCGTGTTTGATGCGCCTGAACTTCCCCCAGTCGCGCTCCTGAACTGTCCGCAATACTCAGTTGAACTGCCCCGAGAAGCGGACTCAGCATTTCTGAACTGCCGTGAGAGAGTAAGAGCAACATCATTATCGCTCAAAATAGAGGCAAGGGCAGCAAAGCAGCAGCCGCGCTCTCGCGCGCTGGAGTACGTCGTGTGCGCGACTGAGCGTTGCAGATCGGCGAGATCCCTGAGCCGTGGGAGGAGCTCGGGGCTGCCAAAGCTCCTCGCCTCATCGGATTTGCAAGGGGCTAATCAAATTTGATCCTGGTGCATACGGCTATACAGAGCTAGCTTGATCTAATAAGCAAGGATCGATATTGAATAGAATCAGATTCACGGAAGCAAATTCGGAAGACTCAGCCCCTCCCGTCCCCAACCCTAGCCGCCACAACACCACCAGCCCCCTCCCACCACCGCCGCCGGTGGCGCCACCGGGCAAAGCCCCAGGGGCGTGGCGGCGGCGGCGGACCTTCTCCTGCTGTGCTGGGTAGCGGTTCATCTTGGATCCTAGTAGAGCTTCGGGAGACATCGTCAAGATGGTGGGGGCGCCATCGCATCAGAATAAGAGAGCCAGAGCTCGATCCCCATCTCGGCAAGGCCACTTGTGGCGGTGCCGGCGAGTTGCTGACCTGGTTTCCTCTCATATCTGCGGATCTGAGGAGGGTGGGTTCTCCAGGCGCGTTCATCTATCGACGTGGCTGTGGTGTTTCTGGAGTCTGTTCGGGTGTCGGAGGGCTGCAGATATTGTTGCCTTTCCCTTGGCCGGTCGTGGTGGCGAGGGAGTGGAAGGGGATGGCACCACCATCTTCCTCGTTAGGGTTGATTATGGTCTTTTTTTGAGATGCGACTGTCGCGGAGTGAAGCTTCTTCTGGCCGGCCATGGTGGCGAGGGGAGGATGCGGCTCGACGTGACGTCGGTGGTTGGGACCTACTGCTCGGGGATCTTGGATTGGAGGTACTACTTGGTCTTCCCCATCTCCTGCCTGCCTAATGTTCTGGAAAAGGATCTTAGCTTTCACCCCTCGGGGTGGGCACTCTTGCGGTGTTCAAACCCATTGTGGCGATAGTGGCGGCGGTGATTCGATGGTGTCTGAAGATGAGCTACTTCTGGATCCGGTACCTGTACTTGGTTGGTGACGATGAGGACGATGGGCTTGATGGAGCTTTGGAAGTACGGTGTGAGATCATTCTTGCAAAAGTCTGAGACCATATTGTATTTTCATTTTTTTTGGATTCGTTTGTAATCAGTTTCACCATTGTGGAAATACCATCAGTTGTTATCTAAAAAAAGCAAGGATCGATCAGGTTTAGTATATGTGTTCTCACATGCATGTGTTGCGCGTGCATGGCTATGAGTATGGTGGAGTGCCGACGGTGTTGTCTGAACCGGACACGTACATACTGGGTGTGACAGGCAAGGATGGGGACGCGAGCATCCACGGAAGGCGTAGGCTGTCGTGAGAATTTAGAGACAGTAGCCATGGGGATGGCTTAACGAAGGGGCTCGACGGTGTGCGACGATGGGTCCGGATCGGGATTGTGCCAACTGAGATACCTCGGTTTACCCAGGTTCAGGGCCGTCCACGTCGGAGGTAAAACCCCTACTTCCTGCCTTGTTTCGTATTATCTTCATAGTGGTTACAACGCTCCTCGAGCTGTTCGGTCTAGAGGAGGAAGAAGAAGATCGGATCTCCCTAGACTAAGGGTCCAGACCCCCTTATATAGGCGGGGGTCTGGTTACAGGTTAGGTGGCCGGCTCTCCAGCTGCCGGCTCCTCCATGGCTGCGTCTTCGGCGTGATCTTCTGGCCCTGCTCTGTCCTCGTCTGACGATGGCACTTTATAAAGCGCCTTTTCCCCCTTGGACCGGCATCTGGGAGGCATATGCCCTCCCTTTTGCCTTGGATCCTTTCGTGGGGAAGACTCTTGCTCGCTGGTTGGCGGAGTCTGGACGTGGCTTGCATCATGCCTGTCCTTTGCCTCTGTCGATCTTGTCGGGGCCAGGCCACTTTTGGCAAAACAGCCGTTGAAGGAATCTTGTCTTCATCGCCCAGCTCTGGCTCTCCTCGGTGGAGTCGCCAGCCGGCTGCTGGCGTAGCCGGCCCTTCGGGCAGAGCCGGTCTTCTTATCCTAGCGCCGCGAAGATTCCTGGGATGCCAGCCGGCAGGTTGCACCGCCCCTGGCGTACCCCAAAAGTCATCCCCACGACACTAGCCCTCGAAACTGGCGAAGTCTCATGGGTTAGCATGGGGCTTCGGCGGGTTCCATTCCTCGCAAAAGTTAGCACGCTTCCGTCGAAGTCCCAGGATTCCTCGTCCGGCTCTGAAGTTGTTGGTCTTGAGGTCAGGCCTCGCGGAGCGTCACCGGCCGTCTCGGGACGTGCCAGCTTCAAGACCAATCCGGCTGGCGACTGCCATGCGGCCGCTAGCTGGTACGCGGCCCCTCGGAACTTGTGCCACTTCGGGTTCTGATCCCACACTGCGGCTGGTGCAGTGTTATGTCTTGTCGCTTGGACTCTTCGGTCTCCGTAATAATTCCAGAGAACGTCATGAGGCGAGACGAGGCTTACGTCAGTGATGGTCCCATCAAAATGCCACGCGTTTGATCCACTCGCATTAAACCGGCTCGACTTTTCATGCCTCGCCATCCTTTAAAGTCTCGGAGCTCTCGAGGGTTTTTCCCCCACTCCCGAGCGCCTTCAATCTTCCTCTTCGCCAATTGGTTCCCTCAGCATTCTCCAGCTCGTCTTCTTCGCCTCCATGTTGTCGACCGGGGCTCTTGGCGGAGTCGGGGCCAGGGTCCCCAGCGGATCAGGCGGGCGCAAGCGCGGCCGCCCGTTCGGGAGCAGGAACAGGGCGAAAGACCCGGTGGCGACACCGCCGGTTACTCGCAGACGCGGCCGTCCACCGGGCAGCCGCAACAAGAGAACCTTGGCGGCACTCGCGGCTGCGGCCGCCGTGGAGTCTGCCGGGGTGGTTCCCGCCGCCGCCGTCGCTGCGGCCCCTGTAGGGGTGGTTGCTGATGCGTTTGATGGTGCCCAGTTGACGAGGGAGATTATTCTTCTTCGTTCCCCGGCAACGGCGCCAGAAAAGAGGCTGATACTCCAAGTTGATGTGGGAGATCAGAGGTCCTTGTGCGTGGTGAATGACCAGCCCGTTGGGAACCCCAAGAGGAAGGTATGATGAGTATAGCAGCTTGTTTTTCCTCAGTTAAGAAACCAAGGTTTATCGTTCAGGAGAAAAGAAGACAATGACGACTGAAGGTGATGCTTGCTAGTTTGCGACAGCTTCGGACAATTTATATATGGCGCCTCGTCCAAGCTTTGCTTGCTAGCTGCAACGTGGAACCTGCACACAAACAACCAAGTAATTTGTTCCCAACTTGCGATGAGGTTGTCAATCTCACCGGTTTGCTTGAAACAAAGGTTATGAGCGTATCGAGTGGAAAACAGTAGAGTATGTGAATAAAGTAAACAGTGCGAGTAAAGTAAACAGGTGATAGTAATATGATGGAAATAGGACCAGGGTCCATAGTTCACTAGTGGTGTCTCTCCATAAGATAAATAACACATGCTGGGTAAACAAATTACAGTTGGGCAATCTTATATCTTATATTTACTAATTGGAGGCACCGTAGGAGCCTCCACGTTAATCCTAGAAATTCACCTAAAATTAACCATAGGATCTCATGTTTATGATCTAGATTAAATAACAATGTAGGACTTCCGCGTCTACACGTTTGGATTCTTTGCTTGCATCGCACACAAAAAAAGAGTTCCATATCTACACGATTGGATTTTTTCCCCGAAGGATGCACGTTTGGATTCTTAAAAGTTCCATCTCTACACGTTTGAACTTCGTTTTTTTCAGGGATACACTACTGTATTCTTTGCATTACGTGAAGAAAATAGCATGAGTTATCGGATCGATCGTTCTCATGTTGATTATTCGTTCCGATACATGTCAGGCTACGACGCCACAGGCAAGTATCCTATTCCACATCTTATTCACGGTTATTAGATCGATTTATCGCATGTTGATTGATTATTAGATCGACAATCTCATAATTATTTATTCGATAGATGTCAGGCTGCAGCGCATAATTATTTTTGAGGTATGCCGCTGGCGAAGTATGTTAAGCCACCACGCCGCCGGTGACGTTTGAGCAGCCCGAGATTAGATGCATGCCACCGATGTGGGAGAGAACCAATTGTGAAGAACAGTTCGATTTTCACGCTGAGGTTATAATATAGTCTGTACATCAAAATATACATATGCAAAAAATTAGCTACTAGCAGAATTGCTCTACGGTATTACTAAACATCATCTTTTGCTTACTGCTAATCATGGATTAATTATTGCCATCATGTAATTATAGGAGTTCAGACTCATGAAGTCCTGTGGTAGCATATACGGAAACTTTCAACAAAATACACCGTCTGCAAGGAATATAATAGCCGAGTTCAAACATGGTGAGAACCAACAACATAGACCGAATGCACAGGAACATGCCTTAGCCACCCCATGGCCACAAACACGAGACGTAGAGCTACGTCTAGATGTGCGGCCGTCGAGTTGCATTGGCACCGCCATCTTTGTCAGGTCTCTCCTTTAGCCGTTCTATCTAAGAAGGCAAGAACATTAGTCAGACTAAGCTTCTATGCATTGGTCTCTCACATGTGTCGGCCCTTTCCAGTCTTGCATGCACTATACCTATATTGGTGCGTACACATGTTATTATTTATGGATGGATTGTAAACAAGTAGAAATTTTAACATTACCTAGAAAAAGTGATATTTGTTCCCAAAATGTAAAACATAATATTCCTTTAAGTTTTTCCTTAACTCAACGCTTTTAATGTTTCACCAAGTTTATAGAGAAAAATACATTTAGATGCCAAAATTTTATAGCTTTAAATTTCCCAATTTTTAGAATTTTTTGATGTAGCAAACACTTAAAACGAGTCATTATACAGACTTATGCTTACAAGCCTTTAATTTCATATGTTCGAGATAATGTATTATGTGATATATAACGACTACGAATTACGCATCTTAGATCTTAGATACATGTACAATAGAATACAACAAGAAGTACAAATAATTAAGCACACATGTTTATTGTTTGTACAAGGAGAAATAATTCGTGTTATTATCAGAGGACATGCTCAATTATATCAACGCTATATGGATACTAAAATATACAAAAAAAATCTAACATATGAAAAGAATCATAGATGCAAAAATTAACCTGCTAGGCTTTAGGACTATGAATAGATTTAGAAAAATATATATGTAAACAAGCTAAATAGGAAAAATGAAATGCACATATGCATGTTTTTTGCTTTCAACATACAAGGAAACATATTATACGCTACGAAAGAAATATTGTAAAACTGAGGCAGGTCTTGGACATATTAAAACTACATAATTATGAATAGCACAATCACTCATTTTTATAGAAGATGCTAGCCCGTGCATCTGCACGGGTTGATGACTAGTTGACAGAATAGAGATAAACGTGATATGCCAAGAAGATCACTATGAGATTTACTCTGGGCATTACAACAAAATACATAGACCGCCATCCAACTGCATCTATGACTAATAATCCACTTGTGGCGAATCAATCCGAGAACTCCACAAGTATTAAGTTGCGAACAACAAATAACTGCATTAAGCAAAGTGCGTAATGTAAACAAAGCATATGCCCTTGAGCATATGAATGTTGTTTTCTCCCTAGTAGCAACAGCACATCTACAACCTTAGAGGTTTCTGTCACTCCCCCAGGTTAAATAGAGGCATGAACCCACTATCGAGCATAAATACCCCCTCTTGGAGTCACTAGCAACTACTCGGCCAAGATAGCTACTAACAACAGAGAGCATGCAAGATCATAAACAACATAGAGATAACAAAAGATAATATTCAGTACAGCAACTTAATCATAAACACCAATATTCATCGGATCCCAACAAACTAAACATGTAGAATTACATAACGGTGATCTCAATCATGTAGGGCAGCTCATGAGATCTCAACATGAAGCACATGGTAGAGAAGACAACCATCTAGCTACTGCTATGGACCCATAGTCCAAGGTAGACTACTCACTCATCGCACCGGAGGCAAGCATGGCGATGAAGAAGACCTCCGGTGGTGATTCCCCTCTCCGGCAGGGTGCCGGGAAGAGCTTCTGGACCCTCCCGATCTTCGGGTCGACGGCGGCGGCGGATCGCGATGTGTTCTGGAAAAGTGATCGGGTACTTAGGTTTTTTCCGTCGGGGGGGGGGGGGGGTCTTTATAGGAGAAGGGGCGATGTCAGAGGAGGGGCTAGGCGCCCTCACGCTAAGGCGGCGCGGCCAGGCCCCTGGCCGCGCGAGCCTGGCTTGTGGGGCCCTGGTGGCCCCCCTCCTACTCTCCTTCGGATCTCTGGAAGCTTCCGGGTAAAATAGGACTTCAGGAACTTGCTTCGTCCAATTCCGAGAATATTTCCTGTGTATCACTTCTGAAACATAAAAACAGCAGAAAACAGGGAACTGGCACTGTGGCAACTCGTTAATAGGTTAGTTCCGGAAAATGCATAAAAGTGCCACGAAGTGTAACGAAACAATAGGCAAATGGTGTAAAAACAAGCATGGAGCATCAAAAATTATAGATACGTTGGAGACGTATCAAGCATCCCCAAGCTTAACTCCTGGTCGTCCTCGAGTAGGTAAGTGATAACAAAAGATAATTTTTGAGGTGACATGCACCTACACAATCTTGATCATATATGTAAGCATTTGTGAGCTGGGATCATAAGAACTTAAAACATGGGCATAAAGATATAATCTTGACAATAAGAACTTAGCAACCATGTTGTAAACATGCAAATGAACACAAACAAAAGATCATGAAAATGAAACAATGAAAGTCAAACGTGTGTTCAAATCATAAGGAAAAACATACAAATGGTTTTCAGCTTGTCCTTCAAAGAGAGCAAAACATAAATGCATAGGACACCTTCAAGTTTAAGAGGGTGACTAGATACAAATAATTTAAGAACAAGTGAAACCAACAATATGAATGAATCAATGAACTTTGGGACAATGCATATTACACTAAGAATGACAACTATGCTCTCTTAATGGTGCATAAAGAAAGAAGGTGGTGATCATTCGTCCAAAACGTATCTACTTTCCCGAACACTTTTGCTATTGTTTCTCCTCTAATTTGTGTGTTTTGAATACAACTAACACGGACTGACGCTGTTTTCAGCAGAATTACTCTGGTGTCTCGTTTTTGTGCAGAAATTCAACTTCTAGTAAAAATTCGGGAAAAATCATGAAAAATCCTATTTCACCAGAAGACCCACGGAGCCAGAAGACCGGAGGGAGAAGTGGCTCGAGGAGCCGTCACAAGGTGGTGGCGCGGCCCAGCCCTGGCCGCGCCACCCCTATGTGAGGAGGCCTCAGGCCCCCTCTCGACCTCCTCTCTCGCCTACATATACCCCCTGACGACTTAATATCGGGGGGACGGCGTTTTTCCCAGATAGACTTCCGCTGCGCCGCCGCCATCAGAAACCGCGATTCAGAACCAGAAACTCCATTCTGGCACCCTGCCGGGACGGGGATTCGGAGGAGATCTTCATCACCATCACCACCGACGCTCCTCCATCGACCATCCATGACTCCCCCATCCATGTGTGAGTAATTCCCCCGCTGTAGGTGAGGGGATGGTAGGGATTGGATGAGATTGTTCATGTAATTTGATATGAGATTGATAGGGCATAGTGCCTAGTATCTTTATTTAGTGCCTATGACATTGTTGCAACTTGTTGTGCTTAATGCTTGTCACTTTGGGCCCGAGTGCCATGATTTCAGATCTGAACATGTTATTATTTCTATGATGATACTTGTTGTTTATGGTCTTACCTACAAGTTGTATACACATATTGTTGTCCGGAACCCGAGGCCCCAAAGTGACAGAAATTGGGATAACCGGAGGGGATGGCTATGATGTGAGGATCACATGTGTTCACCGAGTGCTAATGCTTTGCTCCGGTACTTTATTAAAAGGAGTACCTTAATTACCAGTAGTTTCCCTTGAGGCCCTGCTGCAACAGGCTGGTAGGACAAAAGATGTCGTGCAAGTTTCTCCTTGTGAGCACGTATGACTATATACGGAACACATGCCTATGATTGTTTGTACTAGGATGCTTTATCATTATTTATCTGCAATGCCCGTATCTCATTGATTTCATGAATTATCTTATCCATGCAATGCCCGTTATCCATCCCTATGCCTACAGTACTTATTCCTACTGTTTACAACCGTTACTATTACTGCTGCTATTTTATTACTGCTGCTACTGTTTCATTATTGTCACTGCTATAAAACTGTTGCTACTGATAAACCACTGCGAGCAAGACTATTTCCAGGTGCAGCTGAATTGACAACTCATCTGTTAAGGCTTACATATATTCTTTGGCTCCCCTTGTGTCGAATCAATAAATTTGGGTAATACTTCCCTCGAAGACTGTTGCGATCCCCTATACTTGTGGGTCATCAAGACTATTTTCTGGCGCCGTTGCCGGGGACCATAGCTTTATTTGTGAGTTCACTTGGTATTCATATTGTTCGCTGCAATCCTTTCATCATGGGTAAACCTCGTGATGGAAAAGTTCCTATATTGCCATCCACTACAAGAAGAGGTACGACTCTTAACACCTCTGTTGCTCTTGATTCACCATCTGTTATGAGTAAGTTGCTTACACCACCACACCCACACGCTACTGCTACTACTTCTGCTGAGATTGAAAGCGCCACTGATAATTTAGATGATGCTTCTGCTGTGCTTGATGAGAGAGGTTCACTAGGTTCCTTTTTAGAGGCTACTATTGCTAGAGCTAAGTTGGGAAACACCACTGTTACACCTGTTAGTTCACCTGAGTCTAGGGAGTGTCCTAGTGACGATTATGATGATGATGCTTATATTGAGCTTAATGATGATTTTATTGCAGAAGCACGTGCCGCTCGAGATGCTGGTAAGGTTAAAGAACTTCTTGCTAGACGTTCTGTTAGATATAATTTGTCTCCTGATCCTAAGTTTGCTGCTTCTCCTATCAATATTAGAGACAAGGATTATGATTTCTCTTTGGATTTATCTTACATATCTATCATTGAGAAAACTCCTTTTTGTGGTACTAAAGATGAGAGTGCTATGGAGCACATGAATGAGCTTTCTACTTTGAGTAATTTGTTTTCTGATGATATTAAGCTCCGCACTTACTTTGTTGCTAAGATTTTTCCTTTCTCGTTGAAAGATGCTGCTAAAACTTGGTTTAATAGCTTGTCTCCTGGATCTCTTACAAGTCCTATTGCTTTGGTTAATGCTTTCTTTCAGAAATATTTTCCCGCTAGTGCTCAACATGCTGCTGTGCAGGAAATCTTTGATTTTGAACAGGGAAAAGGAGAGAAATTGCCTGAATCTTGGACAAGGTTCTGCTCTTTAATTAGAGCTTTGCCTAAAGAACCCTTGCCTAAAAATGAACTCCTTGATATATTTTATAATGGACTAACGGATGAATCTAAATCATATTTGGATAGTTGTGCTGGTTGTGTTTTCAGGGAAAGAACTCCGGCTGAAGCTGAAGAATTAATGGCTAAAATAAGCCAGAATCATGATGATTGGACTTTAGTTGAGCCAACACCAGCACCAACCCCTGCGCCATCTATAGAGCCTACACCGAAGAAGAGAGGGATGATTGAATTGAATGATGAAGTTATGAAGGAGGCTAAGAAATCTCTTAAGGAGAAAGGTATTAAAGCCGAAGATGTGAAGAATTTACCTCCTATTGAAGAATTATGTAAGCCAATCCCTCACTCATCTACTACTGAGGTACACTCTCTCCAAAGCTTTGATGAAAGGGATATTCCTTATACTAAACCTCCTGATCAATGCTTAGATGAATTCGATAATTTTATTGTTAAGCAAGGAAATTTTAATAGAATGGTGCATAATCATTTGTTGGAAAATTCTAGAGCTATTAACAAGTTGCAGGATATTGTGGAGAGAACCGCCAATGATGTGAAGATACTTGCTAAACATTTTCAAATGGTTCAAACACAAATTGATCAGCTTACCAAGGTACAAAAAGATTTGATAGTTAATGCTGCGAGAGAGAAGCAAGCATGTGAAATACGCAGAAGAAGTGGTGCTGCTACTCAAGACCCATTATATCCTGAAGGACATCCTAAGAGGGTTGAGCAAGATTCTCAACGCACCTCGAATGATGATATCCCTTCCAAGAAGAAGAAGAAGAAGCATAAAACAACTGCGGAATCCTCCGAAGCAGGTAAAGATCCTAACAGTATTTCTATTTCTGATGCTGAAACTGAACCAGGAGATGCTCCCGATAAAGAAGAAGAAGATAAAGAAGAAGTTGAAGAAGAACCAGAGAAGATTGACAAGAATGCAAAGTACACCAAAGAAGACTTCATTGCCAACAAACATGGTAAGGAGAGAGAACCTTGGGTACAGAAGCCAATGCCTTTTCCTAGTAAGAAACACAAGTCCAAGGAAGAAGAACATTACAACAGGTTTTGTGAATGGATGAGACCTTTATTTTTGCAAATTCCTTTGACTGATGCTATTAGAATGCCTCCTTATGCAAAGTATATGAAGGATATTGTCACTAACAAAAGGAAAATTCCTAGTGAGGAAATTTCCACTTTACTTGCTAATTATTCTTTTGATGGTAAAGTTTCAGAGAAGCTTGGAGATCCAGGTATACCAACTATTCCTTGCTCCATTAAAAATAACTATGTTAGAACTGCTTTATGTGATTTGGGAGCTGGAGTAAGTGTCATGCCTTTTTCCCTTTATAAGAGACTTGATTTAGAAAAATTGGTATCAACTGATATATCTTTGCAGATGGCTGATAAGTCTACTACTATTCCTATTGGTATATGTGAGAATGTTCCTGTTCAAGTTGCTAACGGTTGTTTAATATTAACTGATTTTGTTGTGTTGGAAATGCCTGAAGATGATAACATGTCTATTATTCTTGGGAGACCTTTTCTGAACACTGTAGGTGCTGTTATCAATTGTAATCAAGGAAAAGTCACTTTTAATGTCAATGACAAAGAGTACACGGTATATTTTCCCAAGAAGATTGATAGGAAGAATGCTCTAAATACAATCAAGCATGTTGAGACCATCAAAGTTGGTCAAATTATTTGTTCAGAGCGGAAGCCCAAGGAAGAATGTCAAATTGTCTTGATTGGGACCATACCTATCAAAGTTGAGGTAACATAAGCATTAAGTGATATGCAAAGTTTTGCCTCATACAAAGTTAGTTTGGTAACAAGACTTGATCAACCTTGTTAGCAAAGTGATTTTATATGAAAGAAACTTCGTTTTCACCGCATCTACTCCACCTCACTTGTATTTACTTTCATCAAATTTATTTCTTTTAGTTAAGTTGCTTGATTAAGAGTATATCAGAGCTGCTGCATGCTTAGTTTTGATTTGCTTGAAATCTTTTCATCCTCGTTTTTCTGAGTTTCATCAATTTGCCAATTCCTGAAAAATCCTCGGAAATAAAGTTTCTCGAAAAATTCCAGAAAATTCTTTATAAATTTTTATGTCAAAAATGGGGCAGAGAGACACCTGGGAGGCGCCAGGTGGGGCAGCCACGCCACCTCACACACAGGTGGCGCGGCCCAGCCCTGGCCGCGCCACCCATGTGTGAGGGGGCCCCACCAGGCCACTCACTCATCTCTTCTTCCCCAGCTCTTTCTCTCTCCCGAAAACAACGACACACTCAGCTGAAACCTGAGTTCTTGCTGTTCTTCACCTGGATTTCTCGATCTCCTTGTTCAGCCCAACATTTCTGCTGAAATTTGGATCATTTGCTCTCCGTTATGTGACTCCTCCACTTGTCCAAGTAGATTTTCTTTTGGTAAAGTATTTCTTGAGTATTTTAGCATTGTAGGTGACAGTATAAATGAGTATGCATGCTTGTTCTATTGTTTAGAAAGATTATTTTGATGCATGATAGCTCTTTAGTAACTCACCATAGTAGTTTCCTACACTTGCTTGTCTTCAAATCACTTTTTATGAGGTTTGTCAAAAATTTCAGAAATGGAGAGGAATGCTTATCAACTCTCTCAACATGAACTAGAAGTGCAAGATGTTATGAAAGTACATCGTGAAGAGAAGGTTTTCCCCTCACACTATCCATGCTCAGCATTCTTGAGTGCTGCTGGATTCCTACAGGATTTTCAAGCCTTGCTTTCTAATGCAGGATTAGAATATTTTGTTGAGGGTGAACCTCCCCAATATGTTAAACTAACAATGTCTGTGGTGCAGGATTTCAGATTTAGTTGGTCCACTTCTAATCCCATGGTTCATTATAAAATTTATAACAAATCTGTGGACTTGCCTCTTGATGTTTTCTGTACAGCTATTAGAGTACCGCAGTGGGGATCGCTCGAGAAGATAAGGGGACAACCAAGGCAATTGTTAGAACTATACGAGGAGATTTGTCAAGGAAGAAGCTTCACAGGAGAGGGTGGTAAAATTCGAAACATTCATTTCCCATCCATTCGATATTTCGCCCTCTTCATTACCAAATGTGTTCTTGCTAGGAAAGCTGCAAGTAAATTGTCTCTCCATGATCTAGCTTTCATTGCTGCTGCTTTAAGGCGTGATAGAACTTACAATTTGGGTGCCTTAATAGCTTTCCGTCTTGATTTTAATCGTGAGAAAGGGGGAATCTGTGGGGGGCTTATAGCTTCACGCCTGTTAGCTTTGCATGGCATTTTGCCTCATTTTCGAGATTTTCAGTTCCCTGAGGAGAGACTTGGCCTTGATGCTATGGTTCAACATAAGTTTATTTCTCCTCCTGCCAGTTTGATTAATTTAACATTTGAGCTAACCTTTTTCAAGAAGACCACCTGGAAGGTAGTAAAGACTGATCGATCAGTCCGTTTGCCTGCACCCCTTTTGTTTAACCTTGATCGCAGGAATGGATGGTCGCTTACTGAAGATGAGCTTGACGCGTACATAGGGGAGCACCCGCCGCCTGTACACGATGAGGAAGGCGCCGAGGAGTCGGGACAGCCCTCCAACACTATGAATTTCCCATATGAGCAGTCGTACTATGATTATGCGCCATCAGCTTCATCTTCACGAGAGCCAGGGTATGACTACATCTATGATGACCCACCAGCTTGGGGCGGCTATCAGAGCCGGAATTGATCTCCACTTAGGCCAAAAGCCTAAGCTTGGGGGGAGGTATGCCGACGATTCACTCATCTACATATCATATTCTGTCGGACCTTTGTATATTCATGTTTCGCTTTCTTTATTGTTCTAGTTCTTACGTCTGCTTTCCAAAACACAAAAAAGACCAAAAATATTTCTGTTGTTTCTCTCAATTTGGTTCTTTGGTTTGCTACCTTTGGTTTGCTTTACTTGCTATTTTCAGTTTGCTACTTGAAAAACCCAAAAATATTTTGCTTTGTTTGCTATTTCCTTCTGCTTTTGTTTTAAAAAATCGAAAACCCAAAAAATATTTGTTGTTCTTCTTCGGTTTTGTAAAGTTTGTTGCAGAGTTCAGTCTCCCGTTACTCCATTGGAGCTTGGTATTCACTTTATATTATTCAAGCCACACAAGTGAAGAGCAATAATGACGACATATGCCAATCCGAGTTGTGGTGAGAGGCTGGTATGAACTCTATTTGTTTTCATTTTTGTACATATACTCATCTATGTGGACATGCTTAGTCAGTTCATGTAAGGTATATGTTATCTAGTGGATGCTTTGTAGTTCTTGCTTTTATATGATTAGTTTCAATATACTATTAGCCTGTAGCATGTCTTGTAGACGCTTGCATGCATTGTTCTATTCATAGTATGGTATGATATTGTGGTATCCACCTCTGAAAGCTTCATTTGAATCAACTTGGCACATGCTCAAGCATGCATATGACTAAACAAAAAGTCAATTAAGCCTCGATGATCTAATTTGTCTCAGAGTTCTTGTATCATTTTTATGCCTATATTAATTTTGTTTTGTCGCAAGCATGATTATGATAGTTATTGCTCTCTCGATTGTCGCTTCCCAGTCTTTTGCTAGCCTTCACCTGCACTGAGTATGAGCTCTACTCGTGCATCCAATTACCAAAAACCAAGTTTTCCAAAGAGTCCACTATAAATTCCTATGCATGGTATTTGTAAGCCATTCCAAGTAAATTTTCATGTGCTACCTTTCAAAACTTTCAACTACTTCTCATTTTTGTGCCACTGTTTTTAGCTCATGGGGACGTAGTGGTCGGAATTGCTATCTTCCATATTAAATTGAGTACCCCTCGACTAGGCAGCTTCATCTGCTCGTCATTAATTTTGCAAGGGAGCTGGTCAGACCATTATAATCTTAATCCTAAAAGAAAGAAAAAAAAAGGCACTCCTCCAAAGGAATGTGAAAGTTGGTGGGCACCCGATGGAATCGGTTAGCCATGGTTTGTGAAAGGAAAAAGGTGGGGAGGAGTGCCAAAGCTTTATAAAAGAGCACCAATGTGCAAATTTCAAAGAACTCGGAACCGCTCTCACTTGTTTATTATGGAAGATAGTAAGTCCCCATTGCTAGTCGTTGACATAGAACAACCACCTCTCAAAAGAAACTTTTATCTCTGTTTTACAAATGAAAAGCTCTAGCACATGTTAAATCCCTGCTTCCCTCTGCGAAGGGCCATTCGTTTACTTTTATGTTGAGTCACCATCTTCTAACTTTAAGCACTTCTTGAGAGCATAGCTGTTATTCTTAGTGTAATGTGCTTGTCCCAGAACACGGTTAATTGTGGTATAACTTTGATGCTTGTATCTTTGATATTTCTACTTCTAGTCTTCCCTTGGACTTCAGAGGTGCCTCAGCATTTATGTTTTGCTCTACAAATAAAGGCAAGCGGGATACCACTCTTTTATATCATTTATGCATATTACAATCTTGTAGCTTCTCATGTACATGTTACTTGTTATTAGTGCATTGACACTCTTTCATAGATTGCTTGACTATGAGGTGACATTAGTTGCATATTTCTTATTATGAATTACCTGAGTACTTGATCACATGATTAGTATATATACATCATATGAGCAAATGTGTTCGTGAAAGTTTCTTTTATCGCTCTCAGTTGTTAACTGAATTGCTTGAGGACAAGCAAATAGCTAAGCTTGGGGGGAGTTGATACGTCCAAAACGTATCTACTTTCCCGAACACTTTTGCTATTGTTTCTCCTCTAATTTGTGTGTTTTGAATACAACTAACACGGACTGACGCTGTTTTCAGCAGAATTACTCTGGTGTCTCGTTTTTGTGCAGAAATTCAACTTCCAGTAAAAATTCGGGAAAAATCATGAAAAATCCTATTTCACCAGAAGACCCACGGAGCCAGAAGACCGGAGGGAGAAGTGGCTCGAGGAGCCGTCACAAGGTGGTGGCGCGGCCCAGCCCTGGCCGCGCCACCCCTATGTGAGGAGGCCTCAGGCCCCCTCCCGACCTCCTCTCTCGCCTACATATACCCCCTGACGACTTAATATCGGGGGGACGGCGTTTTTCCCAGATAGACTTCCGCTGCGCCGCCGCCATCAGAAACCGCGATTCGGAACCAGAAACTCCGTTCTGGCACCCTGCCAGGACGGGGATTCGGAGGAGAACTTCATCACCATCACCACCGACGCTCCTCCATCGACCATCCATGACTCCCCCATCCATGTGTGAGTAATTCCCCCGCTGTAGGTGAGGGGATGGTAGGGATTGGATGAGATTGTTCATGTAATTTGATATGAGATTGATAGGGCATAGTGCCTAGTATCTTTATTTAGTGCCTATGACATTGTTGCAACTTGTTGTGCTTAATGCTTGTCACTTTGGGCCCGAGTGCCATGATTTCAGATCTGAACATGTTATTATTTCTATGATGATACTTGTTGTTTATGGTCTTACCTACAAGTTGTATACACATATTGTTGTCCGGAACCCGAGGCCCCAAAGTGACAGAAATTGGGATAACCGGAGGGGATGGCTATGATGTGAGGATCACATGTGTTCACCGAGTGCTAATGCTTTGCTCCGGTACTTTATTAAAAGGAGTACCTTAATTACCAGTAGTTTCCCCTGAGACCCTGCTGCAACAGGCTGGTAGGACAAAAGATGTCGTGCAAGTTTCTCCTTGTGAGCACGTACGACTATATACGGAACACATGCCTATGATTGTTTGTACTAGGATGCTTTATCATTATTTATCTGCAATGCCCGTATCTCATTGATTTCATGAATTATCTTATCCATGCAATGCCCGTTATCCATCCCTATGCCTACAGTACTTATTCCTACTGTTTACAACCGTTACTATTACTGCTGCTATTTTATTACTGCTGCTACTGTTTCATTATTGTCACTGCTATAAAACTGTTGCTACTGATAAACCACTGCGAGCAAGACTGTTTCCAGGTGCAGCTGAATTGACAACTCATCTGTTAAGGCTTACATATATTCTTTGGCTCCCCTTGTGTCGAATCAATAAATTTGGGTAATACTTCCCTCGAAGACTGTTGCGATCCCCTATACTTGTGGGTCATCAGGTGACTCAACATAAAAGTAGAAGAAAGGCCCTTCGTAGAGGGAAGCAGTGATTGCAAGTTTTATAACCTTCAAAAATTATGGTACTTACCGGCTTTGAGCTCTCATTGCCCCCATCATAAGCATCTTGAATGGTTAAAGTTAATGCGAGAACAATTATGATGCATATGCTTGACAAATCATAAGTTGAAAACCTCGTGCCCCATGAATACGAGTACCCAAACGTCATGCTACTTTACTTAGAGTCCCAAGCAAGGCTCTTGTCATTGTAAGTATATGCATATCATTGAGAACCGCCAATGGGGTACCTCCGTGCCCGATGACATGGAACAAGCCCACACCAAAATGACAGGACAAGCAGACAATGAACACCTCGACATCTCTTTTATTTGCCTTTTGTTTAGCTTTTTATTGTGAGATGCGTCGTCGAATGTTCACCATGGGTATGCTGCAAATTTCCACCATGAATTATGCATGGCTTAGATTAGCGGCCCGGCGTTTCCCTAACACATATACAAACTCCATGATCCCCACAAGATTCCCAATTCATTTCACACCGCGGGCATCCATAAACAAAAGATCACGATATCAACTCTATTAAGAAGTGCAATGTTGAAAGCTTGCCCATGACAGCATGGCTGGGCTAGAATCCAACTTACAACTTGCAAGCATAACAACTCAACATAAGAGACCACAATGTCAAATTTTTAAGAACAGGAAAAAGTAAAGTGTTCCTTCCGGTTCGTGAGAGCTTTACTGACCGAATTTCGCATAACACTGGTAAGAGTTTAATTTGAAGAGAAAATAAAAGCAAGTCAAATTTACTTGGAATAGCAAATTGCTAGTAGGTATGTATGGTGGACACTTTGGAAAACTTTGGTTTTTAGGAGTTGGATGCACGAGTAGAGCTCATACTCAGTACAAGGTGAGGGCTAGCAAAAGACTGGGAGCGACCAACTAAGAGAGCAATAATGGCCATAATCATGCAAAGCGACAAAGCGACATTAAAAGAAGCATAAGAAGGCATCAAAATTCAAAAACTAAATGATCATAGAGGCTATTGGCGACTTTGTAAGAGTCTAACATGTGTGAGCATGCGCCAAGTCAACGCAAATAAAGCATCAAGGAGAAAACCAAAATAATGCTTCCATACAATTAAAAACAACGCATGATTTTTTCAAAGGCTCATTAAGCAATCTCAGTTATTTGAGACAAGTCATGCTACAGCAAAACCACTAAGCATACTATCAAAAAGACATCAAGCATGACATGAAAAAGCCTAAGCCGCAGTCTACACAAGCTCCTTCTTGTACCACTATTTTGCACAAAGCTTTTTCTCTTTTCCAACACCATTTGAAATTTTTAAAGACACCTCTTTTGATGAAAACCAATAAAGATCAGAGGCAAAATACACCTTGATGAAAATATATGACAAGGTCTGAATGCAAATCTAGGCGAAAACGAAAACCAAAAGCAGTAGCAGAAAAAGATGAACACTCGATTTTTAATAAGAGTGAAAACTAGAGTGTTCTTGGCAAATGAAAACGAGTACATCTCCTCCAAAAGAAATTTGTTGGGGTCCAACCATTTATTGCAGCAAACAAACAAACTAAACTAACTAAGAAAACTAAAACAACTGACGCTCCAAGAAAAACACATAGTGCATGAAGCAATAAAAATATAGTGTTTTGAAAGGTGACCTGATTTTTGCCGATGAAGAAGGGGTGCCTCGGGGGCATCCCCAAGCTTTGACGCTTGTACTTCTTGGATATTTCTTGGGGTAATGCGTGGGCATCCCCAAGCTTGACCTTTTGTCCATTCTTCAACTCATCTCATCATTCTCCAATCCCTACACTTGAAAACTTCCTTCATACAAAACTAAACACAATTCTATTAGCAACATTAGTGCAAGCATAACATATAATCAATCCTCTTTTTGCTTCAGGTTTCAAATCAAAACCACCACATATATAGCAAATACTACTGTAGCAACCTCCCCAAAAGTTCCGTGATCAAAAGAACTCAAAATAAAGCGATAAAGTGGCAAACACAAATATTGGCAGAAATCTGTCAAAACTGAACAGCTGACAAAGGTCGAATTTTAGAGGGGTTTTCTGTTGCTCAAATCAAAAAGTGTTCAACTAACAAAAGTTTGGATATAACCTGGGGCATATGCACAAGAAATCGCAGGTCCAAAAGATAAACAGAGAATTTATACGAATTTTTACGGTGCAGCTCCGAAAACAGTTTCAGGACAGCAACATCCCCAAATCTTTACCTCACTCGAATTAGAGGCTTCTCTTGGCACAAAAACGAAATAAACAAGATAAGGAGTGGTCATTACAGTAGTAATGACTTCCAAGACTCAAATAAAAGAAAAAGTACTGAAAAGAAAACATTGGGTTATCTCCCAAGAGTGCTTTTCTTTAACGCCTTTGAGCTAGGCGCAGAAAATTGCGAATCAAGTAATATCAAGTGATGAAGCATCAAGCTCATAATTTGCTCTAAGAACAGAGTCAAAAAGTAATTTCTTCCTTTTCCTAGGGAAGTGTTCCATACCTTTCTTTAGTGGGAATTGATATTTGATAGTGCCTTCCCTCATATCAATGATAGCTCCTACAGTTCGAAGAAAGGGTCTTCCCAAAATAATAGGACATGAAGCATGGCATTCAATGTCCATAACAAGAAAATCAACGGGAACAAGGTTATTGTTAACCACAATAAGAACATCATTAATCCTTCCCAAAGGTTTCTTCTTAGCAACATCAGCAATAGGAACATCAAAATAACATTTTTCAAGCGGTGGTAAATCAAGCATGTCATAAATTTTTCTAGGCATGATAGAAATACTAGCACCTAGATCACATAAAGCATGGCAATCATAACCATTAACATGCATATCAATGATAGGTTCCCAACCATCTTCTAACTTCTTGGGAACGGAAGCTTTTTGCTTCAACTTTTCATCCTTAATTTTCATGAGAGCATTGGTAATATGCTTAGTAAAAGCAATATTTAGAGAACTAGCATTGGGAGTCAAAGCAAGATTTTGCAAGAACAAAATTACTTCAGATATATTGCAGCCATCAACGTCAAAATCATTAAAAGAAGTAGAGCTATCATCTCCTACACTCCAGAAAATTTCAGCACTCTTTTGAGAAAAAGTTTTGGCAGTTTTAGGCTTTTTAACACAAGGAGTGGGAGTTTTCTCTACACCAATCAAAGTAAGAGGATTGCTAGCATTAGGTGCAACATCATTAGAGGTAGTAATGGTACATACCTTCATATCTCTAGCCATCTCATCTTCTCTTTCCCACCTGACATGCAATTCCGCTAACAATCTAATATTTTCATCAATTCCAACTTGAATAGCATTAGCGGTAGCAAAAACATTGTTCTCTTTCACATCATTAGGCAACACTTTTAATTTCAGAATTTCAACATCATGAGCAAGGCTATCAACTTTAGAAGCAAGAATATCAATTTTGCCTAACTTTTCCTCAACAGACTTGTTAAAAGCAGTTTGCTTACCGATGAAGTCCTTGAGCATTACCTCAAGCTCAGAGGGCGCGGCCCTAGTGTTGTTGTAGGAATTACCATAAGAGTTACCATAACCATTACCATTGGTGGAAGGATACGGCCTATAATTGTTACTAGCAAAATTGTTCCTATAAGCATTGTTGTTAAAATTATTGTTTCTAATGAAATTCACATCAACATGCTCTTCTTGAGCAACCAGAGAGGCTAAAGGAACATTATTAGGATCAACATGAGTCCTATCATTAGCAAGCATAGCCATAATGGTATCAATCTTATCATTCAAGGAAGAAGTTTCCTCAACAGAATTTACCCTCTTACCTTGTGGAGCTCTCTCGGTGTACCATTCGGAATAATTTACCATCATGTTGTCGAGTAGCTTTGTTGCGGCGCCCAAGGTAAGGGACATAAAAGTGCCTCCAGTAGCTGAATCAAGTAGGTTCCTCAAAGAAAAATTCAGTCCTGCATAAAAAGTTTGGATAATCATCCAAGTAGTCAGTCCATGAGTGGGGCAATTCTTTATCATAGATTTCATTCTTTCCCAAGCTTGAGCAACATGTTCATTATCAAACTAAGTAAATTTCATAATATTGCTACACAGAGATATAATCTTAGCAGGAGGATAGTATCTACCAATAAAAGCATCCTTACACTTAGCCCATGAATCAATACTATTCTTAGTCAAAGATAGCAACCAATCTTTAGCTTTTCCTCTCAAAGAAAAAGGAAACAACTTGAGCTTAATAATATCACTATCAACATCCTTATATTTCTGCATCTCACATAGCTCAACAAAATTGTTAAGATGAGCTGCAGCATCTTCAGTACTAGCACCAGAAAATTGCTCTTTCATAACAAGGTTCAACAAAGCAGGCTTAATCTCCTAAAAGTTTGCAGCAGTAGCAGGTGGTGCAATAGGAGTGCTGATAAAATCACTATTGTTTGTCCTAGTAAAGTCACACAACTTGGTGTTTTCAGGATTGGCCATTTCAGCAAAACGAAAGTAAACAAGTAAAAACAACTACCAAGGATTCTAATTTTTTTTGGGTTTTTGATATAAAGCAATGCAGGTAAAATAAATAAAGTAAAGCAAAACAATAAAACAAAGTAAAGGATGTGTGTGCGAAAACTCCACTCGCAGAAGTCTTCCACTCTTCCCCGGCAACGGCGCCAGAAAATAAGCTGATGCATTTGATGGCGCCCAGTTGACGAGGGAGATTATTCTTCTTCGTTCCCCGGCAACGGCGCCAGAAAAGAGGCTGATACTCCAAGTTGATGTGGGAGATCAGAGGTCCTTGTGCGTGGTGAATGACCAGCCCGTTGGGAACCCCAAGAGGAAGGTATGATGAGTATAGCAGCTTGTTTTCCCTCAGTTAAGAAACCAAGGCTTATCGTTCAGGAGAAAAGCAGACAATGACGACTGAAGGTGATGCTTGCTAGTTTGCGACAGCTTCGGACAATTTATATATGGCGCCTCGTCCAAGCTTTGCTTGCTAGCTGCAACGGGGAACCTGCACACAAACAACCAAGTACTTTGTTCCCAACTTGCAATGAGGTTGTCAATCTCACCGGTTTGCTTGAAACAAAGGTTATGAGCGTATCGAGTGGAAAACAGTAGAATATGCGAATAAAGTAAACAGTGCGAGTAAAGTAAACAGGTGATAGCAATATGATGGAAATAGGATCGGGGTCCACAGTTCACTAGTGGTGTCTCTCCATAAGATAAATAACACATGCTGGGTAAACAAATTACAGTTGGGCAATTGATAGAATAGAGATAAACGTGATATGTCAAGAAGATCACTATGAGATTTACTCTGGGCATTACAAAAAAATACATAGACCGCCATCCAACTGCATCTATGACTAATAATCCACTTGTGGCGAATCAATCCGAGAACTCCACAAGTATTAAGTTGTGAACAACAGATAACTGCATTAAGCAAAGTGTGTAATGTAAACAAAGCATATGCCCTTGAGCATATGAATGTTGTTTTCTCCCTAGTAGCAACAGCACATCTACAACCTTAGAGGTTTCTGTCACTCCCCCAGGTTAAATAGAGGCATGAACCCACTATCGAGCATAAATACCCCCTCTTGGAGTCACTAGCAACTACTCGGCCAAGATAGCTACTAACAACGGAGAGCATGCAAGATCATAAACAACATAGAGATAACAAAAGATAATATTCAGTACAGCAACTTAATCATAAACACCAATATTCATCGGATCCCAACAAACCAAACATGTAGAATTACATAACGGTGATCTCAATCATGTAGGGCAGCTCATGAGATCTAAACATGAAGCACATGGTGGAGAAGACAACCATCTAGCTACTGCTATGGACCCATAGTCCAAGGTAGACTACTCACTCATCGCTCCGGAGGCAAGCATGGCGATGAAGAAGACCTCCGGTGGCGATTCCCCTCTCCGGCAGGGTGCCGGGAAGAGCTTCTGGACCCTCCCGATCTTCGGGTCGACGGCGGCGGCGGATCGCGATGTGTTCTGGAAAAGTGATCGGGTACTTAGGTTTTTTCCGTCGGGGGGTCTTTATAGGCGAAGGGGCGATGTCAGAGGAGGGGCCAGGTGCCCTCACGCTAAGGCGGTGCAGCCAGGCCCCTGGCCGCGCGAGCCTGGCGTGTGGGGCCCTGGTGGCCCCCCTCCTACTCTCCTTCGGATCTCTGGAAGCTTCTGGGTAAAATAAGACTTCAGGAACTTGTTTCGTCCAATTCCGAGAATATTTCCTGTGTATCACTTCTGAAACACAAAAACAGCAGAAAACAGGGAACTGGCATTGTGGCAACTCGTTAATAGGTTAGTTCCGGAAAATGCATAAAAGTGCCACGAAGTGTAACGAAACAATAGGCAAATGGTGTAAAAACAAGCATGGAGCATCAAAAATTATAGATACGTTGGAGACGTATCAGTTGCCTTGGCCACCTCCAACGCCGCGGCCCCCGCGGGCGCAACCCCCGTCGCTGGCCTCGCCGTGACTCCCCTAGAGGCAGCGGCTAATGTCTACGCACTTCTATTCTTGTAGACACTTGGTGGGCCTCCAAGTGCAGAGGTTTGTAGAGCAGCAGCAAGTTTCCCTTAAGTGGATCACCCAAGGTTTATCGAACTCAGGGAGGAAGAGGTCAAAGCTATCCCTCTCAAGCAACCCTGCAATTACGATACAGAAAGTCTCTTGTGTCCCCAACATACCTAATACACTTGTCAGATGTATAGGTGCACTAGTTCGGCGAAGAGATAGTGAAATACAAGTGGTAGTGATGATTATAAGTAGCAAATGAGATCTAAAATAAATATCGCTGCGAGCAAATATGTAACAAAACAGTAAGTAAACGGTGTGCAAAGCTTGGAAACAAGGCCTAGGGATCATACTTTCACTAGTGGACACACTCCCAACAAATATAACATGATTGAACAAATAAATAACTTCTCTTTACTATGGTACTCTGAATTACTCTCCTATTGAACAACACTAATCATTGCGTAGGGCTACGAAGCACTCCTTAAAGTTCATCAAGTACTTGACAAACACCACTCATAGAGATATCCAAATCAAATCACAACTCAAGATAAATATTATTGCAACTTAGACCAAGTACTAACACGGTGCACACACTGTCAACATTACACCATGAAAGGAGGAATAGATCACTTCAATACTATCATAGCGATAATTATTCTCATAATCCATAAGAGATCACAATCGTAGCCGAGACCAAGTACCACCATGATGCATGCACTATCACCGTTACACCATGGCAGGAGGAATAGATTACTTTAATAACACCACTAGAGTACACATAATATCTGAATAATAACATCTACTTGTTCAACAAGATACAAAGCTCACAATCACATAAAGATCACATCATGGGAGAGAGAGGTGAACCACATAGCTACCGGTAGAGCCCTCAGCCCCGGGGGTGAACTACTCCCTCCTCATCATAGGAGACAGCAAGGTTGATGGAGATGGTGGTGAGGTCGATGGAGACGGTGGAGACAGCGATGGAGACCGATGGAGATGGCTCCGGGGGCACTTCCCCGTCCCGGCAGGGTGCCGGAACAGAGACTTCTGTCCCCCGAAATTCATCGGCGGCGGCGGCGGAGATGCGGAACTCTTCTGGAAATTTTGTCGATTCCCCTAGGGTTTTCTGTCTCGAGGCTTCTTATAGGCGAAGGGGCGTCGTCAGGGGGCTGCCAGGGCGCCCTCACACCTAGGTGGCACGGCCAGGGCTAGGGCCGCACCGCCCTGGTGTGTGGGGCCCTCGTGGCCCCACTCCGCCTCCTCTTCGGTTCTCTGGAAGCTTCCGGGAAAAATAAGACTTCAGGAACTTGTTTCGTCCAATTTCGAGAATATTTCCTATGTAGCTTTTCTGAAACACAAAAACAGCAGAAAACATGGAACTGGCACTGTGGCATCTTGTCAATAGGTTAGTTCCGGAAATTGCATAAAAACGCCACGAAGTGTAATGAAACACAAGGCAAATGGTGTAAAAACAAGCATGGAGCATCAAAAATTATAGATACGTTTGAGATGTATCAGCATCCCCAAGCTTAACTCCTGCTCGTCCTCGAGTAGGTAAGTGATAACAAAAGAAATAATTTTTGAGGTGACATGCACCTACACAATCTTGATCATATATGTAAGCATTTGTGAGCTGGGATCAAAGAACTTAAAACATGGGCATGAAAGACATATTCTTGATAGAAGAAACTTAGCAACCATGTTATAAACATGAAAATGAACACAAACAAAAGATCATGAAAATGAAACAATGAAAGTCAAACGTGTGTTCAAATCATAAGGAAAAATATACAAATGGTTTTCAGCTTGTCCCTCATGGAATTGCAAAACATAAATGCATAGGACACCTTCAAGTTTAAGAGGGCGACTAGATACAAATAATTTAGGAACAAGTGAAACCATAGTCATGAATCAATCAATGATAAACTTTGGGACAATGCACATTATACTCAGAATGACAACTATGCTTTCTTAGACGGTGCATAAAGATAGAAGGTGGTGACTCAACATAAAAGTAAAAGAAAGGCCCTTCGCGGAGGGAAGCAGTGATTAAACATGTGCTAGAGCTTTTCATTTGTAAAACAGAGAGATAAAAATTGGTTTTGAGAGGTGGTTATCTTTGTCAACGACTAGCAATGGGGTTCTTACTATCTTCCATACAAAAATTGAAGCAAGTTTTTGAGAGAGATTGGCACTTTTTGTGCTCTTTTATAAAGCTTGGCACTCCTCCCCACCTTTTTTTTCCTTTCTCAAACCATGGCTAACCGATTCCATCGGGTGCCCACCAACATTCACATACCATGGAGGAGTGCCTTTTTCTTTCTTTTTTTCTTTTTTTTTCTTTTCGGAATAAGACAATATGGAAGATAGCAAATCCGACCACTACGTCCCCATGAGCTGAAAACAGTGTCACAAAATGAGAAGTATTTTGAAGGTTTTTTGAAAGGTAGCACATGAAAATTTACTTGGAATGGCTTGCAAATACCATGCATAGGAATTTATAGTGGACACAATGGCAAACTTGGTTTTTAGGAGTTGGATGCACGAGTAGAGCTCATACTCAGTACAAAATGAGGGCTAGCAAAAGACTGGGAGCGACCAACTAAGAGAGCAATAACGGCCATAATCATGCAAAGCGACAAAGCGACATTAAAAGAAGCATAAGATGGCATCAAAAGTCAAAAACTAAATGATCATAGAGGCTATAGGTGACTTATTTTTGTAGTCAACATGGTGTAAGCATGTGCCAAGTCAACCCAAATAAAGCATCAAAGGAGAAAACCAAATAAATGCTTCCATATAATAAAAACAACGCATGATTTTTTCAAAGGCTCATTAAGCAATCTCAGTTATTTGAGACAAGTCATGCTATAGAAAAACCACTAAGCATACTATCAAAAAGACATCAAGCACGACATGCAAAAGCCTAAGCCGCAGTGTACACAAGCTCCTTCTTGTACCACTTTTTTGCATAAAGCTTTTTCTCTTTTCCAACACCATTCGAACTTTTTTAATCCAACTCTTTTGAGGAAAACCAACATGGTCCAGAGGCAAAAATACACCTTGATAAATAAATATAAGAAGATCTGAACACAAATCAAGGTGAAAACGAAAACCAAAAGCAGTAGCAGAAAAAGAAGAACACTCATTTTTTGATAAGAGTGAAAACTAGAGTGTTCTTGGCAAATGAAAAGCGAGTTCATCTCCTCCAAAAGAAACATGATGTGATCTAACCATTTATTGCAGCAAACAAATAAAAAGAAAACTGAAAACAAAAACAACTGACGCTCCAAGAAAAACACATAGTGCATGAAGCAATAAAAATATAGTGTCTTGAAAGGTGACCTGATTTTTGCCGATGAAGAAGGGGTGCCTCGGGGGCATCCTCAAGCTCTGACGCTTGTACCTCTTGGATATTTCTTGGGGGTTGCATGGGCATCCCCAAGCTTGAGCTTTTTTCCATTCTTCAACTCATCTCATCATTCTCCAATCCCTACACTTGAAAACTTCCTTCATACAAAACTAAACACAATTCTATTAGCAACATTAGTGTAAGCATAACAATGAATCAACCATTTTTGCTTCAGGTTTCAACCCAAAACCACCACATATAAAGTATATACTACTGTAGCAACTTCCCCGAAAGTTCCGTGATCAAAAGAACTCACAAAGAAAGCGATAAAGCGGCAAACACAAATATTGGCAGAAATCTGTCAAAACAGAATAGCTGACAAAGGTCGAATTTTTAAGGGGTTTTATGTTGCTCAAATCAAAAAGTGTTCAACTAATGAAAGTTTGGATATAACTTGGGGCATATGCACAAGAAATTTCAGGTCCAAAAGATATACAGAGAATTTATACGAATTTTTACGGTGCAGCACCAAAAATAGTTTCAGGACAGCAACATCCCCAAATCTTTACCTCACTCAAATTAGAGGCTTCTCTTGGCACAAAAACAAAATAAAAAGGATAAGGAGCGGTCATTACAGTAGTAATAACTTCCAAGACTCAAATAAAAGAAAAATTACTGAATGTAAAATATTGGGTTATCTCCCAAGAGTGCTTTTCTTTAACGCCTTTGAGCTAGGCGCAGTAATTTGCAAAGATGCTCATGTGGGCGCCATATAAGAGCTTGAAGCAAGGGCACCATATAGGAACTTAAAGCAATAGAGAGCATCAAAAAGCAAGTATGTAACACATTTAAATCTAAACCACATCCTATGAAAAATAGTCTTGTAAAGAGACAAGTCATAAAAGCGCAAAGCAAAAAGCATAGGAAGGCAAAACAAGTACAACTTCAAGAATTGCAACATAAAGAGGGGAAACTCAATATTATTAAGATCCTTCAAAACATATTTCCCTCTCTCATAATAACTTTCAGTAGCATTATGAATATAATTAACAATATAACCATCACATAAAGCATCTCTATCATGAGCCACATGCATAAAAGAATTAATACTCCCCACATGAACAATAGTAGTAGGAGCAGATTCAACAGAATAATTATTATCATCACCATAATCATCAAAAATAGGAGGCATATTGTAGTCATAACTAATTTTCTCCTCAAAAGTAGGTAGACTAAAAATATTATACTCACCATCATAGCCATCATAAACTAGAGGTTTAGTATCATCACAAGCTAGAGAACAGCTATTTCGCAAAGCATATTCATCAAACATATCATCATAAGAAGGAACATCATATAGGGGAGATAAAATATCATCAGAGCAAACTTTCTCCACTAAAGCTGGGGAACTAAAAATATCATGCTTAACAAAACCAGCTTCCCCAAGCTTAGACTTTTCCATAGCATTAGTAATAACAGTGTTTAAAGCATTCATACTAACAACACTATTAGCATGCGAATAAAGCTCCAAAGGTTTTTCAATTTTCTCTTCAAATCTAAACTCAGGAAAAAGACTACAGAACTCTTTATTTTCCATTAAGCCGAACTAGTGAAAATAAAAATAAGAAACAAAAAGATATAATTGCAGAATCTAAAGGAAATAACTCTGAGCACTCACACAGGAGGATGCGAGTACCTTTTACCTTACCTCCCCGGCAACGGCGCCAGAAAAGAGCTTGATGTCTACGCACTTCTATTCTTGTAGACACTTGTTGGGCCTCCAAGTGCAGAGGTTTGTAGAGCAGCAGCAAGTTTCCCTTAAGTGGATCACCCAAGGTTTATCGAACTCAGGGAGGAAGAGGTCAAAGCTATCCCTCTCAAGCAACCCTGCAATTACGATACAGAAAGTCTCTTGTGTCCCCAACACACCTAATACACTTGTCAGATGTATAGGTGCACTAGTTCAGCGAAGAGATAGTGAAATACAAGTGGTAGTGATGATTATAAGTAGCAAATGAGATCTAAAATAAATATCGCTGCGAGAAAATATGTAACAAAACAGTAAGTAAACGGTGTGCAAAGCTTGTAAACAAGGCCTAGGGATCATACTTTCACTAGTGGACACACTCCCAACAAATATAACATGATTGAACAAATAAATAACTTCTCTTTACTATGGTACTCTGAATTACTCTCCTATTGAACAACACTAATCATTGCGTAGGGCTACGAAGCACTCCTTAAAGTTCATCAAGTACTTGACAAACACCACTCATAGAGATATCCAAATCAAATCACAACTCAAGATAAATATTATTGCAACTTAGACCAAGTACTAACACGGTGCACACACTGTCAACATTACACCATGAAAGGAGGAATAGATCACTTCAATACTATCATAGCGATAATTATTCTCATAATCCATAAGAGATCACAATCGTAGCCTAGACCAAGTACCACCATGATGCACGCACTGTCACCGTTACACCATGGCAGGAGGAATAGATTACTTTAATAACACTACTAGAGTACACATAATATCTGAATAATAACATCTACTTGTTCAACATGATACAAAGCTCACAATCACATAAAGATCACATCATGGGAGAGAGAGGTGAACCACATAACTACCGGTAGAGCCCTCAGCCCCGGGGGTGAACTACTCCCTCCTCATCATAGGAGACAGCAAGGTTGATGGAGATGGCAGTGAGGTCGATGGAGATGGCGGAGACGGTGATGGAGACCGATGGAGATGGCTCCGGGGGCACTTCCCTATCCCGGCAGGGTGCCGGAACAGAGACTTCTGTCCCCCGAAATTTGTCGGCGGCGGTGGCAGAGATGCGGAACTCTTCTGGAAATTTTGTCGATTCCCCTAGGGTTTTCTGTCCCGAGGCTTCTTATAGGCGAAAGGGCGTCGTCAGGGGGCTGCCAAGGCGCCCTCACACCTAGGTGGCGCGGCCAGGGCCTGGGCCGCGCCGCCCTGGTGTGTGGGGCCCTCGTGGCCCCACTCTGCCTCCTCTTTCGTTCTCTGGAAGCTTCCGGGGAAAATAAGACTTCAGGAACTTGTTTCGTCCAATTCTGAGAATATTTCCTATGTAGCTTTTCTGAAACACAAAACAGCAGAAAACAGGGAACTGGCACTGTGGCATCTTGTCAATAGGTTAGTTCCGGAAATCGCATAAAAACGCCACGAAGTGTAACGAAACACAAGGCAAATGGTGTAAAAACAAGCATGGAGCATCAAAAATTATAGATACGTTTGAGACATATCAGCGGCCGCCATCGTTGGCGCCGCGATTGCGATTGGGGCGGCTCCCCCGGGCCTCGCCGGCGTAAGCGTCGGCGGCTCATCCTGCGCGGCTGCCGCCAAGGTGCGCAAGCCTCGGCGCTCGCCTACGCGGCAACGGCTCTCCTACATCTCGGAGCATGGATTCACCACCTTCGTGGTGCATCTGCGGGCCGGGTGCGAGGCGCGCCTGCCGCTCCCCGCCAGTTTCGTCGGCACCATGGGGAGGAACCCCCCGACGAGCATCATGGTGGAAGAAGGCAGTGGCGGCTAGCCCCTGTACCTCGTCAAGATCCTCCACGACGAGCAGGGGAAGAGCTACCTTGCCGACGGCTGGACGAGGTTCATCGACGACTACGACTTGAAGTGTGGCTGGTCTCTCATCATGACCCATCGCGCTGAGTCGCCCGTCCTCTGCGTCCGCGTCATCGACACCTCCGGCTGCGCCCGCGCCTACTCCCCCTGGCCGTGATCGGCGAGCATCCCCAAAGCCCCTTCCTTGACAACGGCTTCATCAATGGAGAATTCCGAGTGCTTAGGGTGGGGGAGTATCTTTTGTTATCTCGGCCCCTAGCGTGGCCTTAATTATGTAACCGCCCGCCAGATGTTAAGAACTTTCTAATTTCCTGCAAGTCTTGCTTATCGTGGAAATTTGTTCTGTCCTTGCTCTTGCGTGAATGTCCTCTGCTTCCAACAGAGCGCGGTGACGATTTCACAGTTAGGATTCCTTCTACGCTAGGGCCGTTGCTACGCAGGCTTGTAGGTAGGGGCTAAGATAGCCACCAACTTAACCAGACGTTCCTGGCAAGCTCTTCCGGTTTCAGCGCGGAGGGAAAAGGTGCCTCCGCTGGCCGACTTCAGGAGATGCAAGCTAACACCGACCTGAGGAGACAGAAATGGAAGCTACGTCCTGTGCCGGCTCAAGCGAGACCGGAGCCGGCACGTCTCCTTTTCCCGAGCCTTCACATAACACTTGCCGCGGCTGGAGTGAACCTCCAAATCTCTGGCTTTAGCCATTTCTTTGCGAACGCTAGATTTCAATTTCGACGCTCTTTTGCTGGTCAAGTCGCAGCACCAACTGATCAGACAGCCAACGAGGGACTGGAGCCGGCCCATTTCTAAGGGCCAATTCCCCTTCCCCCTAGCCCCCGAGTTTTGGGGCAGCTGGAATGACAGCTGGCTTGAAACTAGCTTGTTCGCATACGGTGCCGATGTCGAGCGAGGCAGCTCTAGCTTCGAACCTCTTTGATGTGGCTACTCAGCCTAAACATCGAGAAACTATGATCATCGACTATTCGCTCGCCTGCCTTAGCTTGGTTCCCTCAACTTTTTCCTTAATCTCCCCACCCTTCGGCCCTTCTACCCCCAACCGGCAGCCTGGTGCCGGTTGGTCTCCCTTGGGCCGGCAGCCGAATGCCGGCCTAGGGTGAGAGCGTGCCGCGGCGTGAGAAGTAGTACTTCAGTTTATCGGGCACCCGGCTCGAGCTAGCCAACACATGGTTAACGAGCACTGTCTTCAACGCTTAGTTGAGCGACTTTCTATCGTTTACGGTTTTTTCCTGTGGCTTTCCTTTGTATGTGGCCTACCGGCTCCTACCCGTCCGGCTGCGTGGAGCCGGGGGATGGAGGTTGGGCTCGAGACCTACTTCATACGTAGTACTCATCTGGCTGACGAGGAATCGATCGTTTTTAGGGCAGCCAGCTGTGGCTCGGTGCCCGGAGCCGGCTGCCGGTCAAGTGAATAACGCAGGAAGCAAAACATACACGAAGTATTTTTCTCAGAGCCGGCCGTAATTAGCCGTTCCGTTGTCCTTTATTCATTGACAAGTTTTCGGGGTACAAGCTTTTGCCTTAGCAGAAGAAAGGTCTTAGGAGATTGACATTCCAGGGACGCTCCGTCTCCTTGTCAGAACTATCTGCCTTGTTCTTCCTGGGCTCTTGTGCGTCGATGAGGTAGTATGCCCTATTGCCTAGCACCTGGCTGACAATGAACGGTCCCTCCCAGGGAGAGGACATCTTGTGCATGCCTTTGGTGTTTTGGACCAGCCGGAGCACGAGATCTCCTTCACAAAACACGAGTGGATAGATCTTTTGGTTGTGGTATCGTCACAGTTGCTGCTGATAGAGCGCTGATCTGGCCAAGGCCTGCTCTCGTGCCTCCTCGAGGAGGTCGACGCCATCTTCATGAGCTTCTTTTGCTTGCTTCTCCGTGTACTGGACAACTCTGGGCGCATCAAATTTGATATCAGTGGGCAGCACCGCTTCTGCTCCGTAGACCAGGAAGAAAGGCGTGAAGCCGACAGAGCGATTAGGAGTGGTGCGCAGGCTCTAGAGCACTGAGGGCAGCTCTTCGACCCAACAGCCAGCTGAGCACTCGAGAGGCTCGACCAACCTTGGTTTGATGCCGACCAGGATCAGCCCATTTGCTTTCTCTACTTGCCCATTAGACTGAGGATGCGCCACTGATGCTAAGTCCAGCCGGATGCCTTTCTGGCTGCAGTACTCTACGAAGACTCCCTTTGCAAAGTTTGTCCCGTTGTCAGTGATGATGCTGTGGGGAACTCCATATCTTGTGATGATCTCGTTGAAGAACTTGATGGTGAATGAGCCGTCAAGTTTTTTGATTGGCTTGGCCTCGATCCACTTGGTGAACTTGTCCACTGCGACCAACAGATGCGTCAAGCCCCCGGGCGCTGTCTTGAATGGCCCCACCATGTCTAGTCCCCAGACAGCGAATGGCCAGGTGAGCGGGATGGTCTTGAGGGCTGCCGCTGGAGTGTTTTGATGCTTGGAGAATCGCTGGCAGCCATTGCACTACTTCACCAGTTGTTTTGCATCCTTCTGAGCCGTCGGCCAATAGAAACCATGGCGGAAGGCCTTAGCCACCAAGGCTCTGGAAGATACGTGATGCCCGCACTCCCCTTGATGTATCTCTCTCAGCAGCTCTATCCCTTCTTCCGGCTCGATGCACTTCTGTAAGATTCCTGACACGCTGCGCTTGTACAGCTCGCTGTTGATGATGGTGTATGCTTGCGCGCGACGTTGAAGTCGCCTAGCATCCACTTCGTCTTGCAGCAAGTCCCCCGTGATGAGGTAGTTGGAGAATGGCTCCGCCCAGGATGGTATCTCCCGTATGTGGAAGACACTGGCGACCAAAGGATCAGCAGCCCCCGGGTCCGTCGTCGTGCCGGCTTCGTCTGGCTGGCCGGCTGTGGGGGCCAGCCTGGAGACGGCAGCCCCTGAGTCCTTCGTCGAGCCGGCCACTGCTTCCTTCAGCCCCGAGGCGGCAGCCCTCGGGTCCGGTGGTGGCACCCGAGCCGGGGCAGGGTCTTCGGGTATGTAGATGGAGGTGGACTTTGGCGAGGGCTTGATGGACGGCTTGCGGATGATCTCCAATGACACCCCAGCTGGGATATCCTGCTTGGTGGAGCCGATCTTGGACAGCCGGTCTGTCTCGTCGTTGTTTGCTCTGGGGACGTGATGGAACTCGCAGCCCTCGAACAATCCGCAGAGCTACTGCACGTAGAAGCGGTAGGAGGCCATGTTGGCGTCCTTGGCGTCCCATTCCCCTGAGACCTGGTGCACTTCTCTAGATTGAGCTTCATGCGATAGCGCCGCAGGTTGGCAAAGGTCTCCTTGAGATTGTCCAGGAGCGTGCCACTTTGCTTGGTCTTCACCACCACGTCATCCACATAAGTGTGCACATTTCTCCCAATCTACCCTCGCAGACATCGCTGCATGGTTCGCTGGTAAGTGGCTCCAGCGTTCTTCAGGCCAAATGGCATGGTGACGTAGCAGTAGGCTCCATATGGGGTGATGAAGGACGTCTTGATCTGATCTGGCTGGTTGAGCGGGATCTGGTGATAGCCTGAATATGCATCCAGGAAGGACAGCAGGTCACAACCGGCTGTGGAATCGATCACCTAGTCGATGCGCGGTAGCGCGAAGGGATCCTTGGGGCAAGCCTTGTTGAGGCTGGTGTAGTCGATACATATGCGCCAAGTGTTGTTCTTCTTCAGGACCAAGACTGGGTTCGCCAACCAGTCAGGGTAAAATACCTCCATGATGAAGCCGGCTGCGAGGAGCCGGGCAATCTCCTCACCAATGGCTTTCCTTTTCTCTTCTGCAAAGCGCCGCAACGGTTGCTTGACTGGCTTGGCATCCGGCCGGACGTTGAGTGAGTGCTCAGCCAGCTCCCTCGGTACACCTGGCATGTCTTTTGGAGACCATGCGAAGAAGTCCCGATTCTCACGGAGGAAGCTGGTGAGCTCGCTTTCCTATTTAGCAGAAAGGCCGGTGCCGATGATGACGAACTTGGAGGGATCGCTCTCGTCCAACAGAATTTTCTTGGTGTCATTGGCCGGCTTGAACTGCTCCACCGGCGACTGGCGAACCGGTACATCTTGCTGAGCCAGCTCCACGCGATGGAGGAGTTACTGCTTCTCCTCGGCGATGACCAATGCCTCTGCCAGCTGCGAGCTCTCTTTGGCGCACGTCAGAGACTTCTTGAAGCTTCCCGAGACTGTGATCACACCTCTGGGTCCTGGGAGCTTCATCTTCAGATAAGCGTAATGCGGCACCGCCATGAACTTGGCCAGGGCTGGGCGGCCAAGCAGCGCATGGTAGGGACTGCTGATGTCCACCATCTCGAACCAGATGGGCTCGCGGTGGCTGTTACCTTTCTTCCCGAAGAGAACCTCTAGCTGCACCCTGCCCATAGGGGTGCACGAATGCCCAGGCACGATGCCATGGAAGGTGAGCCGGCTCGGTTTCAGCTGAGCAAGCGGGATGCCCAGCTTCTCCATAGAGCTCCGGTAAAGAAGGTTGATACTGCTGCCACCGTCGATGAGCACGCGGGAGAACCGGCATGTGTGTGTATCAGAGCACATGACAGGATCCAGGACTAGAGCGTATTCTCCAGGGCTGGGCATCAGTCGCGGATGGTCCTCGCGCCCCCAGGTGATGGCTGCCTTAGACCAGTGCATGAACTGGGGCTCTGCAGGCATGACGGTGTTCACCTCCGCCTCGTACCAAAGGTCGTTCCTTTTGTCTTTGCCTGGGGTGGTAAAGATGTGATACTGCTCGACATCCGCCGGAAAGTCTTCATCACCTTGGTCCGGCTTGTCACCAACCGGCTCGTGTTGTTGGTCCTCCTGACCTCTAGCCGGCTGCGCTTGCAAAGCTCCAGGAAGCTATCGACCGCGTTGCTCCAGCTCTCTCATGAACCGGCACTGACGCGTGGAGTAGGTTGCTTCCCTGCCAGGGGTGTTGTGGAATTTGCACGCCTGGTCAAGCGCAGCATCGAGGGTGTACTTGCCCTCTTTGCGCCCCTGACCGCTGCCGGCTGCCCCCGGGCCTCCTTGGTCAGACACCGCTCGCTTTGAGCTAGCAGATCCCTTGGGGAGCTCCTTCATGTGGTCAAGCCACAGATGGATGTGTAGGGCCGACTGGCGCGCTTGAGGCTCCAGCCCTGGCGTCGGCGCCGAGACTTGGCGTGGCCTGCTGGGCCCTGCCTGCCAGCTCCGCTGGCGTGGCCTGCGGCGGCCTCAGGCGTTGCAGCTCGGAGCATGACCGCCCTGTCTGCGCCCTCCGCGGCCTTGGCTTGCCGATGGCGACCGCTGGATCTGGCCAGGGCCCATGGCGACAAAGCCGCACCGCGGGTCATGAGCAAACTCGACCGGTGCGTCTCCATGCACGTCGTAGAACTCGCTGAGCGTGGTGCTCACACGACGCCGGTCTATCTCATCCTCAGCCACCTTGCCGAGGAGTACGAGGCACGTCCGCTCCAGGGCCTCCGCAATCTAGATGGGGTCGATGACGTGGTCGAGTGGTGCACGCAGGTCCACCACGGCGATGTCCGGGGCGTCCTGCTCCTATGGAGGAAGGCATTTGAGCGGCGGGCGCGCGGAGCGCGGTGAGTCGCCGCCCTCCTCTTCTCCCGAGGCCATCATGTAACAACTCAGAAATTGTAATCCACTTCTTATAAAATAAAGTACCAAAAATTGGACCCAAATAAAACTTTTTCTTCAATATTGCATGCATACATGTATTCTCTTTAATTGAATTTCTATGATTTTATGTGTGTTATTTTTGCTTGAGCATTGGTTAGATAATTCTAAGTGAACCACTAGAAACAACTAAGAAAGATATTAGGAACCAAAAGAACCAAAAATAAAAATAGGTAAGAAAGAGATAAAGTTAATATGATCTAGAAACTGTTAATGACTGCACCACTTTGAGCCATTAGATTAAGAATTCTGTAAATCAAATCAGTATTTGGCCAACTAGTTGAGCTTAACCAAGTTATGGACTAACTCAACCAACAAAGATCTACCAAAATTTCAAACCAGAACACCACTCAAACTTGAGCCAAAGTTTGAATCTGAAACAGAAACCATTTCAAATTTGAAATATAAATTTTTGCAAAACTCATT